>CAUYPO010134937.1:0-63851 GCA_963574435.1 Cheirogaleus major
ATTAATAAATCAATTTGATCCCTCAAAAATCATGATATAAACACTCTGAATAACATAAGATCTCATATGTATATGTGGATATAATACATGTATGCATGCATGTATGCATTGTGATTATATATGTGTGTGCACTTACTTTATAAATATCCAGGCACCATTAATTTTTAAAAGGACCATAAGGACACAGAAAAAAATCAATAAATTCTAAAATATAGCAGCCATACAAACCATATTCACTGGTGATAAGGTAAGTAAACAGAAATTCATCACAAAAAGTAAAAATATTTAGAAATATTAAAATTCCTTCCCATATGACTTTTTGATCAGAAGAAAACAGAACTCAAACTGTGGAACTGGAATATAGACAAGAGTAATAAATTAATACAAATCAACCCATAGAGATATGCATAAATGTCTTCTCAGAGAAAAAGTTACGGTCTTAAATACTTTCATTACTAAACCAAGAAGAAAAAGAAATAGTTGATTGTTTTATAAAGTTAAGAGGAAAAAGTACAACACAGAGAAGCTGGTGAAAAGAACCAATAGGTTTTTTTTTTAATTAAAGAAATAAACACACCAATCTTCTTATAAATAACTGAAAGTCAAGATTATGCTTAAAAATATAAACTAATACCACTGTTGTCTAATATTTTTTAGAGGGCAGCCAGTGCAATTAGAAACAAGAATGAATTAAGAAGTATCAACACTGGAAAGGAGGAAACAATAACATGACAATTTGAAGAAAATGTATTTGTGTGCCTGGAAAACCCAAAAGAATGAGTGAAAAAGGATTCAGAAAGGTGGCCCAATTACAAAATTTACACTGAATAATAAACAGCTCTCTCCAGTTAGAAAACAAAATGGAAGAAAATATCCCATTCATAATAGCAATAGCATATACAAAATTCCTAAGAACAAACCAGGAATAAACATTTATTAAAAGAAATTATTTTTGAAGTAAAACTTACCAAAAGAGATGGAAAACTCAGAAGTATGAAGATAGCAATTTTACCTAATTAAATCTAGAAATTCAACATTTAATTCAAATCTCAAAAGGCTTTAACTTATCCAAATTACTAAAATCTACTTTAAAAAATCTGTGGAACTAAGATATTTTTTAAGGGTGAAGAAGTTCTTATTGATTATAAAACTTCATCCAAAGCCTCAATAAACGAAATGGATAGCCTCTGGTGGAAAAAAAAAAAAAAATAGATCACTGGAACATAAAAGAGTCTAGAAATAGACCCTATCATAAAAGTAGCACATGATATCTTGGAGAAACAGATTATTTAATAGTGTAAAAGCAACTGGCTGGCCATGTGGAAAATTAAGCTAGATACCTATATCTCGTTTCTCATACTCAGAAACATATTCTATATGGACCAAAGATTTAGATGTTAATAAAAAAAGGAAATCATAACACTATTACAAGAAAGCAGGGCTGAATTTTTTAAGATGACATATTTTAACCACTGCCAGAAATACATAAAAATGAAAATCTTTTGTATGACAAAAATGATAAATTCAAAAGATGACACACTGAGAGGAAACATTTGTAGCACATATTATAGGCAAAGAGTTAATATGTCTAAGATAAAAAGAGCTTCTGCCAATCAATCAGAATATAGCAACTCAATAGAAAAACAGGAAAAGGGGAGAATATAAGAAATATGATGGCTTATATATATGCAATAAATAGTACATGTAAGAATTAAAAATCAATCTGGCAGATTTTTAAAAATTGGCCAAATAGCTGAATGCCTTATTCAATGGTATTTCTGACATTCCTGAATTTCTATATTATAAAGGATCATATGACTTCTCAGATTCCTATCATATATAACCAGCACAATATTCAGCAACGCAGCCAGGCGTGGTGGCTCACGCCTGTAATCCTAGCACTCTGGGAGGTCGAGGTGGGAGGATTGCTTGAGTTTAGGAGTTTGAGACCAGCCTGAGCAAGAGTGAGACCCTGTCTCTACTAAAAAATAGAAAGAAATTTGGCTGGGCAACTAAATAAAAAAAAAAAAAAAATTAGCCAGGCCTACTAGTGCATGCCTGTAGTCCCAGCTACTTGGGAGACTGAGGCAAGAGGATCACTTGAGCCCAAGAATTGGAGTTTGTTGTGAGCTAAGGTGATGCCACAGTACTATACTGGGCAACAGAGCAAGATTCTGTCTCAAAAAAAAAAAAAAAAAAGATTCAGCAATGCAAATGAGGCATGCTATATATATCTTTATTTTTAATATCTGAATATTCACATTCAAATATAAGTAAGATTCCAAAAATGACTGCCTAGCTTGTTGCACACCAATCTTCTTGCTGAGAACTAGAAGAACCAGGAGCCCCCTCCCCAAAATCTGTCTCAAGACATTGGAGAGCTACCAAGGCAGTGAGGACCTGAAGAACAAAGTTCCCAGAGAGAAGACAGGCACACAAGGAGGTTAGGCGAATATTTAGGACTGCTTTTCCCTTTAAGGCATTTGTCAATTTTCAAAAAGTGGTGAAAGGCTGAAAAGCTGAGCATAAAGTAACAACCCAGGAGGCTGAAAAGCTGAAGAGAGCTCTGCTAGTCTTCAGCACTGGGTAGACAAATGGATGAGGAAGAGCTTTGGAAGATGAAGGCTTTCAGGTGGGACCCCATCTTAGAAGAAGGGGTGGACTAGGAATTGCCCAGCCTTCACAAATTCTGAGGCCCAGCAGTCAACCAGTTCAATCTCTGATTCTGCCTACAAGCAAAAGTAAATCCTTTCTGGGGAAAAATGACATTATAAACAGCCTAAAATGATATCTATAATTTTTTTATATACAATATCTAAAAATCATTAAGAACCATCAGGCATACCAAGAGATGAGACCAAAATAATAGAAAACCAAGAGAAAGGAAAAAAGAAACAAAAGACAATATAAAAAGATCCACAGAGATTAAGATATTGGAGTCATCAAACATGGGTTTTGTTATTTTGCTATGTCAAAATTTCAAGACTATAAACTCATAAACAATGACATCCATGAAGTCTTTTTTGATGCACACAAAATAAAGTATACACATAAAGAAAAAAAAAGTCAGAGAAAATGAGATACCTAAATAAAACATGTTGTGTTCTCAGTAATAAAACCTCAAAACAAAAAAATTTAAAGATTGCTTTGTTAAAAATTCTCATAAAATATATAGGGGCTAATTTTAAATAAGTTTGGTAAAATGACTACTATAGAATACCAACCTCTCTAATTCTCTCACTGAAGACAAAAGAGTGCACAAACTTGTAACTATGAATCCTAGAACCAAAAGTCCTTCCAGAAAAAATGTTACCCAAATTCTTCTTTCTGAATTATACTGTAAAGTGCACAAAAAGAATGCTGGTATTACCAAACTTGCTACTTTTATATCTTATACATCAGATGTTTGGACATGCACAAACAAACAACCAGAGACCTACTTTAAGAAAGACAGCATAGGGTGTTCACAGAGCATTCAATTCCACTCGAGCTTTATTTGCTCGCCAGAAGAGTGCCTGGTCTCTCGCACTGATGTGGTGAATCTGACTGAAGTAGTATAGAACAGAAAACCGGTAAAGAACAGTGATGGACAGCTGTTTTTGACAACGGAACAAACATGGTGAAGTGTGAGTGCCTTAGGAGTCATAAATACTCATCAGCTGTGTGTTCAGAAAGTAATGACAGCACAGTGAAATGAACAGAACTAGAGAGCACAAAGGGAGTCTAGCACTTTCTTCCCCTCTTCTTCAACTAAAGACTAATTTCCTGACTTATATGAGATTATAGAACCACTTTGCTGTGTACTTACACAATGTCCTTAAACAAGATGGAAGAGCAGCTAGTGCTGTTATGCAGCCTGCTTCAACAACAAAAACCCCGTAATATTCCACTTGCTGGTAAGAATACCAAAATGCAGGCCCACTAAATCCAGTGGTTACTTATTATGAAGGTAATTTATTCACCGGAATCTACTTAATTGAGGTAAGGGGAGGTAGCAAAACTGATGTACATTGAGAGTCCATATTTTCCTTACAAGATAAAAAGTCTCATATCATTCTATTCCAGCAACGATGCTGAAGTTGGAACACACACAATGAAAGCTGAGATACAAGAGATGTTGAGAAAATTTTGTTATATTTTAAAAGTCACCTACAACTGCTCTATTACCATATTTCTACAGCCAAAATCAACGAGAGATTTTTTAAAAATGAATAATAGTGTGAAGCAGCAAAATTTTAGAAAATAAGAAATAAAAAATATACAACATGGCAGCAATCATAAGTGTGCTTCTGAAAATATTCAAAAAGAATGCTTGAAGCAATGCACAATGCTTCAGTATTTTGAATTGCTTCAATGAAACACATGACCATCTAACCAATCTCCAAAGACAGGGGTTGATGAATCGATAAAGTCTTTACCTAGTCAGTTACTATTTGAGAAGACAATAAGCTTAATTGCTGAGAGACAACATTACCATCACCAGTACTCTATTTTAACAAAGCTACCAAGCAGTACCTCGCTCCTCTACTCACCTCACTTAAAAGCTATTATAGTATCTATTTGGTATTACAAATGTGTAGTATAATGTATATTGACTACAGGAATAATCTAACATCTGACAGTGAGAAATCAATGTGCTGGTTTATGATCTAAATCTGCCTACTAAAAACTTTTATAATAAAATTTTAATAAGTTTTTTGAAACTTTAGATAAGTTTCTTATATCTCACAAGTCCATTTTACAACAGTAATATTTAGCTTTAACCTCAGCCAAATATGATTTAGCACTTGACCATTTGGCCAAAATATGTTTTGGTAAACCATAATATTCAATTAGTGAGACCATTTAAAAAACTAGGTAGGGCCATATGTAACGTAAAGAAAGATCCCCACTATCTCAACTGTTACATTAAAAAGGCAAATTTTAGTATAAGATACATATAGATAAGATATATAAATATATATACATATCACAAAAATACTACTTTATGCACAGAAATGAGTCAAGACAATTATATACCTATTTTAGAAATGATGATCTCTCAGAAGGTGTGATTGAAGGAGACTTTTCCTTTCTGCATAATATATTTTTCCAGCTGAATTTTCCTTTGTAAATAACAAGAATGTGTTACTTTTAGAACTGAACCAAATGGAAGTAAGGCAATCTTGAGGAAAGCTAGATTTTCTTGAGGGCAAAGACCTTCTCAAAATATATCTAAGAGAAAATATTCAGGGATCTCAAAAGTTGGAACCACACACGCCATTCTTTTGAACCCTCACGTCATAGAACCATGAAGAACCTTCACTCTAGAGAAGCTCAATGTTCTGACCCAGGGCCACACAGCCAGTTCATGGCTAGACACCAAGACCCCTCAGATCACAGCTAACATTACTATTCTAATAAATTGTTTACTTATTAAATAATAAAACTCTTTCCACTACTTCCACCACTAGGTTTCTTGGCTGTCCCTGAGTTCCCCAGAACAAAAACCAATGCTCAATAAATATTTTATATTTAGTATACTAATATTTGATATGTTGACAATGTTTCAAGATATGAAAGGCCAAACTAAGAAATAAATAATTCCTCATTTTAGGAAATCACCTCAGGAGTTTCCTTAAATTATGCCTCCAGTACTTTTAAAAATAAGAGTCTTTTTTTTATAGAACTCTAAGTATTCTAATAATAATGATGTTGGTGAAATAAAGGTGACAGACCAACCCCATCACTGTACTTACAATATCCAGGACTGTCACTCTAACTTCGCAAACTGGTCTAACACATGTCTTATAGTCAGAGGCAAAGTGGACTCTAGAATTCCTAGAATTCTCGGACACTAGATCCTGAAATTCCTTAGTACCAATATGCTTTCAAAAAGTTTACCATCTAGTCACAGATAATACAGCTTTCAATTTTAACCTTACCTTTTCAGCCTCATCAACAAAAAAGCAGCTTTCCCCACTAAGCAAAGTACTTAACACAACTATAAAGCTCTCCAGTGAGAGTTCGTATGAGATTACAAGGAATAATCTTCATCCAGGCAGAAAGAAACCTGTAAAGACTTTCAGTGTGGACGATACAGATCAGGTGTATATGAAGAGTGACTGTGAAAGACGAGAGATCTGTCCAAGCCTAACATCCAGTCCTGATAAGCTGGTCTTGGCAATTCCCATAAATGGGAATCCCTCCTGGCTATTTGGATCTTTTACTCATAAAATTGACCCAGATCTTTGTGGTGCCTCCTTTAGGAAACCAAGTCTAGAAAGCAGAGGGATGTGTATTCATGAGTTCTGAACAGGTATTTCATTTTAAGATCCATTTTCCTGGCTCTTCTTTATCATGGTTACCTTTTATTTACTTATTGCACAGCCCTTAGAACATGCCCTCAACCAGGACACCAAGTCTCTGAGAAAACACAAATGAACTTTATAGGCTGACAAAGGCTGACAAGACCACAATCCTCATAGAGACAGAGTATGTCCCAATAGTCACAACCATGGCTGCCATAGGAAATGAAATGTCTCTCTTCACTTCTCTGACATTCTCTACTCTCATTTATAAACAAAGGCATATTTGGAAGGTCAAGGTGGATCCTAGGTCCTCAGGCTGACACAGATCCAGGGAAAATCCACAGCTCAGCCTACAGGACATACAAATTCCTCACCACCCCCAATTTCTAGCTTCCACAGATGAGTCTTTTTAGATGCAGATGTCCTTCACTTCAATATTTACCCTAAAAGAAACAACAGCTAATGCTTTGTCTCTGTGAGGAAGACTATACAAGCCACTACAGCAATTATTTAAAAAGTGAGGTTCAGCTAAAAGAACAAGAGAGGTAATTAAAAAAAAATCTCTCCTGTTCAACAGTGACTTATAGATTGGCTCTCTCACCAGGTGTGGGGCCCAAAAAGCCCCTGAGCATCAAAAGTCCACATTGAGCATTACATAATGGGATGTGCCTATCTTCCCAAAGCCCGTAAAAAGCTGCTTCCCTATCTACGTGGACTATGTTGAAAGAAAAGCTGGATACACTCAGGTGCCATACAAGGGTTCTAGTCTTTGTGAGAACAGGATGCTGCTGACATTCTGGAATTTAGAACCTGGCTGTTTTCCCCAAAATTGTTGATGAATATTCTGTGTTATCCAGGTATGACTGTAGACAATTCGGTAAAAATTCTCAGATCAATCATTTTCAGAACAAAGCCAACATCAAACCCTGGCACAGAACTCCAGGATGAGAGTTGATGATTCGACAAGGCTGGATAAATAAGAGAACATAAAGATCAATCTTCAGATGGACAATAAAGTCATAATATCTTAGCAGTGACCTGCAGTAGGATAGTGTGTCAGGATTAGGTCTGGGACATCAATGGCTTAAACAAGATAAAAGGTTACATCTCTGTCAACTAAACTAAGTCAGACTAAGGCAGTCAAGGCTGCTATAGTGACCCAGGCTCCTCCCATTGCACTACCAAGCTTCTTGTCATGATCCAATATGATGACCAGAGCACCTCCTGTCCCATCAAAATTCCAGATAGCAAGAAGGAAAAACAGTTGAAAAAAAGAGCAAAAGGTATGCACCATCTATCTGTTAAGGTTTCCTGGAAACTACAGTGGAACATTAATACTCATTTCTCTTTTGGGCAGAACTGTATCATATAGTTCTATCAAGCCACAAAGTACGTAGAATAATTAATTTTTTTCCAAGTCGTCATATGCCCAGATAAGAATCAGGGGTTCTATTAGCAAGGGAGAAAATGGAGAATGAACGTGGGATGGGGAAGCAAATACTCCCTGTAACAAGTTCTGAGAAGGTCCTACTCCAGAGGTGGTTGGTTAACAAGGGCCAGCTTCTAGGGTAGGGAGCATGCTCACTGAAACATGAGTCATCTCCCAATTATCTCGTTAAAATACCTGTAACACCCAAACTTCTAAAACTGGAATTAAATTTTAGAGAATACGCTTTCAGCAGTTTTTTCAATTCTGATATGGCATAAGGATGGGGTAAAATTTAGTTTCCAGCATAATGTAAGACTTTTGTTTCAAAATAAATATTGTTTACTATCTTTCTAGGGGAAAATGGGAATGACTTTAGGAGTAATGATTCATCTATTAATTTGTTCAATTTTTTCACACATTTTTAGCAAAACTATGTGCCAAACACTATTGCATGTTAATAATATACATAGAAAGAAGACACACTCCTTGCTCTCCTTGTTCTTAGACCCCAAGTTGAGCAAGACAAGACTACACAAAAGAAACAAAAAACGAAATTTAAAAGAAATTTGAATTCCTTCCTCAAAGCATGAGAAGGGGTTGCATCCTCTCCCATTAAGATTTTACACACACACAAACACACTCTGATATGCTCATAGCGCTAATTTACTTTGAAAAGATTTAGTCTACCTAGAAGCTTATTTGTATTTCATTTCTATCTTACCTGACAGTCAAAATGTTGACTTGGTTAGCTAACTCAGTTGGTGAAAACTATCATACAAATAAACCGCCCACCAACCCCACCAGTGATCTTGCAACCACATACAGTTCACTCCCAGAAAGAGCAGATGAGAAAGAAGAGCTGTATCAATAACTTTCCCACATACTAGCAATAAAAAATAACCCTTTCATGACAGCAACAAAAATTTAAAGTCAAGACCTATATGAAGAAAAATATAAAACTATACAGAAGGATTCCTGTTTATTCATTTAACAAAAATTTACTAAGAGCCAGACACTGTATTAAGTGCTGAAAGTATAAAATTAAATAGGCTAGTGTCAAACCGTAATGAGTTCATAATTGTAAAACGAGCAATTACAGAACATACGGTGACAAACACAAAGTCTTACGGGAACACTGTGTGTGTGTAGTGGGGAGAATAATTAATTCAGGTTGGGGCAGAGTCAGGTGAGGCTTCCTCGAAGAGGTGATGCCTGACTTGAAGGATGACAAAGAGCTGGCGGGGCAAAAAGCAAGGATGGTAACTAAAGGCAGAGCTGAAATCAGAAGGGAGAACATGCAGGTGCTGTGGAGATCTGAAAGTAGTTTGATGTTACTAGAGCAGAAAATCTGAGGAAGGAAGTCATGAAAGATAAGAACAAAGGTATAAATGGAAAAGGTAACATTCCTGGAAGAAACTTTGCAACTGTAAAGATGTCAATATTAATAGTTATGTTCAATGTAATTCTAATCAAATTATTGATATTAATAGTTTACATTCAATATAATTAATATTTAAACTTAATGCAAATGATATTAGTATTTCTATTCATTGCAATTAATATTATATTGTCTATAGAAAATACTTTTGGAAGTCTTTTTTTGCTATTTTGACATAACTCAGGTGAGATGTACTTCTTACAGATATTCAAAAAATATTTTTAATTATATACTTGAAAATACATCTTTCAGAAAATAACAAAACCATAAAAATGGGTATCTTTTGACTATTACACCATAAAAACTTTATTTATATTTATTAACTTATTTATTTACTTACTTACTTTTAGAGACAGGATCTCATTATGTTGCCCGGGCTAGACTCCTGAGCTCAAGGGATCCTCCAGCCTCAGCTGCCCAAGTGGCTGGGACTACATGCGCATGCCACCACGCCCAGCTCACAAAGACTTTAAATAACATAAATTAAATTCAAAAACTCTAATACCACAATTTCAAATAATGATGGCTTTTTAATCTAAGTCAATATAAAGAAACCTTTCCCACCAATGCCAAGATCATTTCTGCTAGTATCCAGCAGATCTCTGGCTTTTATTGCTTTCCCACTGTTGGCTTGTGAAGTCTGTTTTATTTTATAGCTTGTTTTTGTGCACACTATGAGCTTACCTGAAAACTCAAATAATATTAGACTAATTACAAAGTTCATATTGTCCCTTGAATTTGCCTCACAAACCAATGGGTGTGAACTATGCTTCTGAACTGGAAAAAAAAAAAAATCAGCACCCAACTTGCCTTCTCACCCCATTAGATTTTTTAGTTTTGAAAAACACTACAGAGCAGTGATTTAAATGGACAAATGATATGCAGAGTAATCTGAATTTTAAAAGTTTTTGTTTAGGCTTCCCATCAAGAATTAGAGCAAATCATGTGCAAACTGTGGTTTTTAATCTCCTTCAGGTCATGTCCTTTGAGACATACAAGGCAGCTATAGCTTCTTGTCACAGCACACATGTATAAAAAAATCCGGCATACAGTTTGAGGGGGGTTACAAAGCTCAGTTGCAAAACTATGTGCAAACAGATGTGCTTTCCACCAATGCGGTGGGGACACAGCAAAGTGGATACAAACCCACCCAATGTTCTGCAACACCAAGCTTCATGTAAAAGCAATTTGCCACAAGGTGTCAAGGCAAGTTCCCTTCACTGTGTGCCAAGCTGACCACTCTCTGAAGACACTGATAGTGTCTGGGTTTTTGTTTCTTGATGCTGAGAGGTATTTGTTTTCTTCTCCAAGGATAAAGGGATAATACACATTATTTGTTCAGTAATTTGAAGGATGCAGTGATCTGATCTTTGTGGGGGCTCCACATCACCTTGCTCCATACAAAGCCAACATAATTTCCACATTTTACACACACCTTCACTAAAGCATTGTAACTGTTAGAGCCTAGTTTTTATCACATATTCTTGGGACTAGTATAGTACCTGGCACATAGTAGGCAGTTAGTAAATGTGTATTTAATGTATGAATAATATGTAAATCTGTGCATGCCAGAATAAATGATCAAATGAATGAATGCACAAATCTAAGAATACATCAACAAATGAACATAAGTAGTCTATGTGCCACAAAAGGATAGAGGGACAGAGTAATTTTTCAAAAATGTTATTTTCATGAAACTTGTCAAAAAATATAGGCCAGAAACATAAAATACAGAATCATGTTTGCAATCAGAACCGGTAAACCCAAAGTAAGAAACAGTGGGAAGGAGGGAAGACAGCAGAGATCTTCAATTAGAATTTCTCTTAAACTACTCTCAAAAATGAAGAAAGATGAAAAGAAATTAAGGATGGATCTCAAAATGTAAATATTCTTACAATTAGCACTACCCAAGAAAATTAGTAATGCAAACTTACGAGCTGTTGAGCTATGCACATTACCATTAAAAAAAGAAAAGTCCTAAAATATTTACTAAAAAATATGGCTTTAAAAAAATCCTCCTTGTTATTACTATAATAAGCAAGTTTTAGAAATTCATCCCCAGGGAAATTTTAATATATAGCAAGAGATTGATATGAACACATGCTGTGTTTATATTAGAAAGTAGTATTTTTCCTGAGATTCTGTTTTTGAACTATTGTTTGTAATGCATAATGATCTAATATAAATTCTTTAGAAACATAGCTTTGCTCTTTTTGCACTTTATCTTTCCTGAACACAAACTGTCCTCACCACTACCAGGAAAATGAAATATACCTGAGATGTCCTGGAGTTACTGACAGGCACAGCAGGAAGGGACATGCACTTCCTACATTCCTTGCTGTGTTTGTGCAGCACCTCTGATCAGCTACTTCTGGCTCAGACCAAATGAGCAACAAAGCAAAGCAGCAGCTGAAAGAACATATGGTCACAGTGTCCCATGGACAATACCAAGTTCCTTCTCCAGCCTTCTCAAATACAAAAGAATGGGAAGGAGGAAAAACCTTGATGCCAAGAAATTTAAATATCTCTTAACCAGCTCCTAAAATGAAGAACTGGAAAGGAGCTACTGAACCCTGTCAAATCTCCAGAAGGAACCGACTTTGGATAGTGTGGTTACAGAACATTAAAGCACTGACAGGGTTTTATCAGGCTCTTACTCTTCTTTTCTGGTAAGAGAAAACTGAAACCATTGACAGGTAATATACAAACCTAATTAAAAGTTTAACAAACTGAAAGAACACACATAGCTGGGGTGATAGGGTTTCTCTCTCTTCAAAAAAAAAATAAATCTCCAAATCTGTCAAATGCACATTCTTTCCCTATAGCTGATTCTTCAAGACTCATATTTCAACATAAAGCTAGGGTTTGGGCATTTTTATTCTTGATATATAGTCCTAAAACTAGAATTAGGAGGTCCAAAGATAAAATATACTTTGATACTGTTTTGTATTTTACTCTATTGATCTACTGAAAGATAAATCCAATTTGCAATTCCATTCACAACATGTTCGTCCACTTTTGCACAAATGTGTATTAAGCACCTACTATGTGCCATACCAGAAGCCAGAGATATGGAATTGTCATAAAGTCCTCGCTCTCGTGGAATTTACATTCTATTACTTAAATGTCTGCTAAAGGGAAAGAGGCATTTAAATAAATTCACCTACTTCCCAAAAGCCCTATCAATAACTTTTGTATTTATGTTCACAATGGTAGTAAGAAGTGTAAGGCTTATGTATTAAGTATATTAAGAAGTATAAGCCTTCTTCCTTATTAAAAAATATAATGCTGTTTTAACTTATATTTAATTGCTTATAAAGCTCTCCATTTTTCTACATAATTTTTTCCTAACTTGTATTTCCTTAGATGCCAGTGGCTGTGTGTAATCTGTGTGATTAAAAGATGATAACTGGAAATTAAACTTTGGGCTACCTTTTGGATCTGCTGATTCTACAGCATAGCAAGACCCCAGAATGTTCTTTTACTGAAAGCATTTTCCTTCTCTAACTTTGCTCTAGCGCTCAGTGTCCCAGCTTTCTCACATCCACGCTCAGGTTTCTGGGTTCTGTGTATGGTGAGCAATCTCATTGAATTCAAACTAACTTAATTCTTACTCTCTAGTATGACAATATTTTTAATCAGATTTGAGTTTTAATAGATTTTCTATCTTAAAAGCGCAACCTACTGCTCTTCTCATTGTTGTTCTGCTTTGGTTCCTATTTTCTGCCTCACAGATACTTTTTGAACTTATACCCTGGTTTTCAATTCATATCGATGGTCCCCTGGTATCGGTCATCACTATTTCTTAACTGAATTATCACAGCTGTATTCTAACTGGTTTACCCACCTCCAATACAGTGGGGCAGGTCCCCACCAACTCCTCCAGATAAACAAAACAATTCATTATCTGTATTATATTCAAAACGATCTTTTAAAAATGCAAATCTGATCCTGCCAGTCCCTTATTTAAACCTCACTTCAATTGCCCTCTGCTCATCTTAGATAAAGTATAACAACTTCGATTTCCAGCCAAGATGGAGTACCAGGGACCAAATTTATCTTCCCACCTGCAACAACTAAAAACCCTGAAAATAATGGATTCCAAGATGCCAGACATGAGATGACTAAGGATGGCCCCAGCTTGCTGCCCAAAGAGAGTTTTCAGGCTGTGGTGCAGGCCTGGGGGAACTAGGCAGAGTCCAGTAGAGTTCCTGAGCTGAGCAGATGGACCTGAGAATGCAGGGGATCACTGTGGCTAGAGTCTGCAGGACAGACCACCAAAGAGGAGGGTGTGTCACAGAGAGACAGCTCTGCAGGTGTAGAGAGTGTTACCCTCAGGTATCCAGCAGACTACTGAGCACTGCAGAAGTGTGAAGAACTATCAAAGGCCAGGAAAAGAACTACCCAAAAGGATTACAGGAAACGGTATCTGGTTCTTAAACAGGGCCAGGAATAGTTTCCACCAGTCAGACTAGAAAACCTCATAATTCATGAGGCATTGGGTAGAGGATTCAAAAACATCTTGCTGCAGTAAAAGAAAATAATTATCTCTACACTAAATATTGCTCTGGCTTCACCCAATGAATATTAAAAGCAAGACCTAAAAAGATCAAATTGTTTCCAAGTAACTTAATTGTATCCCAGGATAAAACTACTTAATATTTATAGGAATACAAACTTATGATGCACCCAACAAAAAAACACAATTTCTGACATGCAATCAAAAATTACCTAGCATGTACAAAAGCAAGAAAATAATGACCTGTAATGAGGAGAACGATCAATCACCAAAACCATGCCAGAACTGACACAGATATGAAAATTAGCAGGAAGGAACATAATGGCTTGTTAACATAGCTTACATCACCCAGTACAATCTGGCCCCCATTTAATTCCTCTGGCCTCAATCCTCTCCCTTATACTCTATACTTCAATTCCACTAAATTTATTTTAGTTCTTAAAAAATGCTATGCTCTTTCTTGCATTCATATTAACTATTTCCCCTGGATATAATGCTTGTCCATCCAGTGGTGTCCAGGGAAACTGTCCTGGGGATTGAGGGGGGTGGTCCTCATTTGATGTGTTTAACAACATCCATGGTGTAAGTATGCCCATCACAGCCAATTTCAAGCTAACAATGGTTTAACCACCAGCTTGCAAAGTTCCTGAACTTTTAACAAGCAACTCTTATGAGCTGGTAGAAGCCTGTATCCGCCTCTCTCCTCACCTGCTTGGAGTCTGATCATTTGTCCTTGGGTCTCAAGTTAAACATCAGTTCCTCTGGGAAACCTTCCATGATCCTTCAAATCTAAGTTAAATGTTCCTCCTCTGCTCCCATAATACACTGTATGTATACCATCACAGCACTTATGATATTCTATTGGTATTACCTGCCTGATCCATAAACCCCAAGGAGATACTGTGCCACCCTACTCATTAATCTATCTGCAGGGCATCAGCACAATAGCTAGCAAAAATGACACTGAAAAATTAGCTGAATAAGCAATAAGAAGGGACAAAGTACTGATAAGCACAAGAAAATAATGATTCTCTAATGCACTATGCAATGTGAAAGAAGCCAAACACAACAAGCTGCATACTATATGATTGCATTTATATGACATTCTGAAACCCACAAAACCCACAACTCTGTGGTTGCCAGGAAAGGACTGTAAAGGTGCATGAGGGAACTTTCTGGGTTGATGAAAATGTTCTATGTGACGATGGTGGTGGTGATGGTAGACTGTATACATTTGTAAAAACTGTATAGCTTAAAAGGGTAATTTTTACTCAACATAAATTATACCTCAATAAATATGAATTTATTTTTTAAACAACAGCTGAATTAATCAGTCAATGCTAAGGAGACAATGATGAGTAAAATACAGCCCAAACTCTTAATCAATTTACAACATAATGGCAGGGGAGGAAGAGAGACTAGATAAACACACTGTATTAGTTTCCTAATAAAGTGCCACAAACTGAGTGGCTTAAAACAACAGAAATTTATTCTCATAGTTCCGGATGCTAGAAGTCTGAGTTCAAGGTGTTGGTAGGGTCATGCTCTCTCTGAAGGTCCTAGGGGAGACTCCTTCCTAGCATCTGGTATTGCTAGCAACCCTTGACATCCCATGGTTTGTAGCTACATCACTCCAATCTCTGCTTCTACAGTCACATAGCCTTCTTCCCTCTGCATCTCTCTCCTCTGCATCCAAATATCCCTCTTCTTTTAAGGACACCAATCACTGGATGTGCGCCCACACTAATCCTGTGTGACCTTGTTTGACTAATAACTTGATTATATTTGCAAAGACCGTATTTCTAAATAATGTCAGATTCACAAGGACTGAGGGCTAGGACTTGAAGATATCTTTCAGGAGGGCAAAATTCAACCCATAACACACACACACACAAAATAGCTATGAAACAAGGCAAAAATATGGCACATACCAAAAGATAAAGTACTATGGTTCAGAAGCCCTAGGGGGGTTAATAGAGGACTTCTTAGTGTTTGAAAACTAGTATTTGAAACGATCCTGAAGAGAAAAGCATAATTTGGGCCATGAGATATAAAGAAGAATAGGACATTCCAAGTAAAGGGGAAAATGTTATGTTATAAGACAGAGGCAGGAATGGGTGATAACCAGGAAGGAGTCCAATTTAATAAAAGCATCAGCTCTAAGTGTGATATACTGGAAAGGTAAGTGAGGATCAAGTAGCAGGTGGTCAAATGTCTAAATAAAGAGTCTGTACTTAAATTTACTAGAAATTGGGGACCACTGAGGGGTAAAAACAGCCCTCTTTTCTCACCCCTATCTCTATGACACAGTGAAGAGATTCAAGTAAGAAGACAGGGCACTTTTAAATGTAGTTTGTTGGACTGTTCACATCACCCAGGTAGCAATTACTGATGTTCAAACTGAATTTTCCCTATTGATCCAGCTACTATACAGTATTAGAACCAGAAACAGCTGGAGGGACCTCAAAGACTTTAGTACTGTGTTTAATCTATTTGGCTCATCTGCTGAAACAGTTTCCTTTTGAAAATGCAACATTGATTCAAAAATGTTTGTATTTACTTGCTTCCGTGAAAGACTTTTCTATTGTTAACTTGTAAACTAGCTTACAAAATATAGTAAGATTTCTGACTTGCAGACAAACTATTCTCTTAGGTAATTTCTCTCTCCAAAAGTGTGTTCCAAAGGTCATATCAACTCATTCTTTTAGATTAAAAGCTGAGGATTCTCAAATCATAGCTTGGTTATTTTTTATACCCAAGGAGAAAGTCATGTGCAAATAGTACACAGACTAGAGAATATAGACGACAGCAACTGAGCTGAAATTCACAGTGAGAATGCCAAGGTCACAATTTTTGCATGCATTGTCCTAGCGTCTACATTTGTATTTAAGAACCACTTTTTTTTTTTTCCTTTTCTTCTAAGCCCTTTTCTAGGACTCTGCAATTATAATTGTTCTATGGGAAATGAGTCCTTGAAACCCTTTGGGATCTAGAAGGCTACCTCTCCCACATGTTCCATCTACATGATCTCAACTGTCTGAGATCACAGCCATTCTATTTAGTATGGAAAGTAGATAAATTTTTGGAAAATAATTTTTAAATATAAATAATCTGATTATATAACCAAAGAGGTCAAGTAAAATATCAGTTTGGTGCTGTATTTTCAACCACACAGTAATTACCATTTTATTTCTAAAATTTGACATTTACCCATAGGTAGCAAGTTTAAATCAAATTATATCTCTAAGTCTTAATTGTTCAATGTCATAAACGGCAATACTCAGAAAACTATTCATCACCGATGGATAGTTTATCATTTTTCTCTCAGTAGTAACCATAAGACACCTCTCCTATCTTTCCCTCATAGATTCTTTGGGTCGGGGATCTAAAGAAGGTACTGACACCTGCACTCGAATGTTTATAGCAGCACAATTCACAATTGCAAAGTTGTGGAAACAACCCAAGTGCCCATCAATACTTGAGCGGATCAATAAAATGTGGTATATGTATACCATGGAGTACTATTCAGCTTTAAGAAACAATGGTGATATAGTTCCTCTTGTATTTTCATGGATAGAGCTGGAGACCATTCTACTAAGTGAAGCATCCCAAGAATGGAAAAACAAGCACCACATGTACTTACCAGCAAATTGGTATTAACTGATCAACACCTAAGTGAACATATAGGAATAACATTTATCGGGTGTCGGGCAGGTGGAAGGGGGGAGGTGGGGATGGGTATATACATATATAATGAGTGAGATGTGCACTGTCTGGGGGATGGTCACACTTGAAGCTCAGACTTGAGGGGGGAGAGGGGGCAAGGGCATTATACGTAACCTTAAAATTTGTACCCCCATAATATGCTGAAATAAAAAAACAAAATTTACACAATGACTGAAATGAAAAAATTTATGGAGAGCTTCAACAACAGGCTTGATAAAACAGAAGAAAGAATCAGTGAACTTGAAAACAGGTAATTTGAAACCCAGTCAGAGGATAAGAAGAAAACATAATGACAAAGAATGAGGAAAGTCTACAGAACTTATGGGACACCATCAAACAAACCAATATTTGCCTTATGAGAATCCCAGAAGGAAATCAGAAAAAGAGAAAGGGGAAGAAAGTTTATTTAAAAAAAAATAATGACAGGAAACATCCCAAATCTGAAGAGAAAAATGAACATTCAGAGCCATGAAGCCTCAAAAAACTCACATAAATTAATTATAAAAGATCTTTACAAAGACAAATTATAATCATATATGCAAATGAAGAAGACAAAGAATTTGAAAGCAGCAAAAGCAAAGCAACTACTCACAAACAAGAGAATTTTAATAAGACTATCGGTGACTTTCTCAGCAGAAATATTGCAGCCCAAGACAGTGGGATGATACACTCCAGGTGCTTAAAGGAGAATAACTGTCAACCAAGAATACTATACAGGAAAGGCTATCCTTCAGAAAAGGAGAGATAAGGACTTACCCAGACTAACAAAAGCTGTGGGAGTTCATCACTGTTAGACCTGACTTACAAGAAATGCTTCAAGTTAAAATGAAAGGACATCACTTAACAGCATGAAACTATAAAACTCATTGTAAAGGTAAGAATGTAGTTGAATTCAGAATATTCTAATAATGTAATGTAATGATAGTGCATAAATCACTTTTGCCTCTATTATATAGTTTGAATGATAAACGTATTAAAAATATAACTACAATAATTTATTAATGAATATATACTATATAAAAGATGAAAATTATGATACTAATAATATATGAGGTGAAGAGAATCAAATCAAAATGTAGAGTTTTTATATACAGTTGAAGTTAAGTAATTATCAGCTCAAAATCAACTGTTATAACTATAAGATGTTTATATAAGCTTTACAGCAACCGCAAAGAAATAATCCTATGATAGATACCTAAAAGATAAAGAGAAAGGAATTGAAGCATACCACTACAAAAAATATTCAATCATAAAGGAACCATTCATTCCTTAAAAAATCATTAACAGTTGCAAAACAATTAACCCAATGTCAGTAGTACTTATTTGTCAATAATTATTTCAAGTGTATTAAATGAATTAAATTTTTGAATGAAGAGAACTATAATGGCTGAATGAATTTAAAAACAAAAATACAAGTCCCAGCTATATGTTACTTACAGGAGACTCACTTTGACTTTAAGGACACACAGCTGAAAATGAAGGAATAGAAAAAGACATTACATGCAAATGGTAACAAAAAGAGAGCAGGGGTGTCTATACCTATATGAGATAAAATATACTCTAAATCAAAAGCTGTCATAAGAGTCACAGAAGGTCATTATATAATGATAAAGGAGTCAATTCACCAAGAGAATATAACAATCATAAATATATATGTACCCAACACAGGAGCCCCTAGTGTATAAATCAAATATTAATAGAACTAAAGGGAGAAATAGAAATAGACAATACAATATTAATAGGGAGCTTCAATACTCCATTTTAAACAATAGATAGATCATCCAGACATTCAATACAGAAATAGATTTGAGAAACACTATAGTCCAAGTGAAGCTAACACACAAATATAAAACATTCCATCTAATAGCAGCAGAATATATGTTCCTTTCAAGTGCACACAGAGCATTATCCAGCATCAATTATATGGTAAGCCCCAAAACAAGTGTTAAAAATTTAAGAAGACTGAAATCATAGCAGGTATCTTTTCTGGCCACAATGATATGGAATTAGAAATCAATAACAGGAGAAATCTTGGAAAATTAACAAACACTTGGAAATTAAACAACATGCTCCTGAATAGCCAATGAGTCAAAGAAAAAATTAAAAGAAAATTTAACAATCCTGGGACAACATAAATGTACACGCCATACATATTAACTTGAAATAGATCAGAGACCCAGTCTAAGAGCTAAAACCATAATGATTCTAGAGAATTGGGGGAAAATTGTGGAGAACTTAGGTGAGGCAAAGATTTCTTAGGATACATAAATAAATAAATCATAAAAATTTATATATTAGACTTCATCAAACTTAAAAACTTTGATTATTTGATCAAAAATTTCCATTAATAATATAAAACAGCAAGTAACATATTGGGGCAAAACATTTGCTAAACACATATCTGATAAAGAACTCTTTTCTAAAATATATAATGAAACATTACAACTTAATAATAAAAGGACACATACCTAATAAAAATGAGAGGGAGGTAGATAGATCTGATAAAAACAACTCACCAAAGAAAATATATTAATACAAGTGGCAAATAAGCACAGTAAGCTATCAGTACACACCTACTAGAATAACTAAAAGGTGACTCTTGGTGAGCATGTAGAGAA
Source organism: Cheirogaleus major (assembly GCA_963574435.1). NCBI lineage: Eukaryota > Metazoa > Chordata > Mammalia > Primates > Cheirogaleidae > Cheirogaleus > Cheirogaleus major. The sequence goes on from CAUYPO010134937.1 coordinate 20,021, forward strand.
ACTGGAACCCTCATACATTATTGATGGGAGTACAAAATGGCACATCCACTTTGGAAAATAGTTTGGCAGCTCCATATATAGTTGAATATACACTTATCATAAGACCCAACAATTCTACTTCTAGGTATTTCCTTAAGAGAAGTAGAAACAGACCTAGATAAAGACCTGTACACCAGCGTGTATAGCAGTTTTATTCATAAGAGTATCAAATTGGAAATTGCACCAAATGTGTGTCTCATTAATGGATTAACAAACTGTGGTATATCCGTACAATGGAATACTACTCAGCGATAAAAAGGAATGTACTACTGATACATTCAAGAACATGAATAGCTCTCAAAAACATCATGCTATGTGAAATAAGTTAGAGACAATAAATTATATATCATCTTCTTTCATTTGTAGAAAATTCTAGAAAAGGCAAATCTAAAGCAGATCAGTAGTTGCCTGGGACTGAGGTGGGACTGCAGTGGGGAACAACTGCCAAGCAGAACAAGGAAACTTTTTGTGGTGATGAAATTGTTCTGAAACTTGAATGTGGTTAATAGTTGTTAGATGACCAAAACTCATAGAACTATACACTTAAAATGGTTTTATTTTATTGTATGTAAATTATACGACAATAAAGCTATAAAATAAATGGGTATGAAATTGTGCAGAAGTGCTGTTAAGAACAGTTTTTATAAATAGCTATAAAGTGCACAATAATAGGAGTAAGTGAATAAGCTCTCTCTTACCCTCATTGTATTTCTTTTAACTTCATTATTACAGGTAACGACTAAAAGGTCTTTTGAAATTCGTTTTTACTCTTTCTCTAAATACTCCCAACTGAATAGTACGGTTCCTTCATATAAAATACCAAATACAAATTCTGCCCAGATGGACAAAAGATGTATTGTCTTCAAACCATTGGGTTGGCTCTCTTATACTTAACTTTTACTTTAGATATTTAAGCTTAAAAGCAACCAGATGAAGTTTTATGGAATTTTGTAAAGAGGAGAGAAAAAAGAAGACAATGATGAAGAAGAAATAATGAAAACAACTTTTGCTCATGGGAGGAAATTTTGTGTGCCAACTTTTAGTTCAGAGTGATCTTTTATTGGCTAAATTCCAAATTCCTCAAAGCACAGGGTTATAATGGGAGTGCTGACACAATCTCAAATGTAGTGCTGCAAACAGGATGATATAATCAACGGTGGATGAATTTGCGTACTATCTTTTACAATAGTCTCCTTCCTTTGCAACAATTCACCTTACTTTATTTTTTGTTGTTACTGTAGTATTATGCAAGAAAAAGTGGCTAGAAAGCACGTCTTTTCCAAATTCTGTTTTTATACAGTCGTTATATAATAAAAATTAATCTCGGTGTTGAAATTCTTCAGACCATTTCTCTCTACACTGGCATAATAAATCTTTTTTTGTACCGAGTACAAACTTTCTTTTTATCTTGTGTATTCCTGTTGTATTATGAAATAAGTCAGACATTGCAGAATTCTTTTCAAACTACTAGCTCTTTTCATGAGGATAAAATCAATTTCTATAACTGAAAAGAATGTAGATGAAAAACTTATTTGGGGGAAGAAATACTAGCTCACTTTGCACGTGTGCTTTTGTACTCTATATTTCATGCTTTCGTAAGAGTTGGACAGCTCAACGGTGCTCTATTATTACCATATGTTAATCAGAAGCTTCATGTGCGAGAGGAAAGAACACGAGATATTATATACATTTTTACAAATGCTTCAAATAAACCACAGTTAGAGATAGGGATAATGATTCAGACTTTCTTCCCATAACACACTTGAAACAATTGGACTCAACTGTGTGGAAGATAATTCACAGCTCTTGCTTTTACAAGACAAGTGTGAGATACCTAAATCCTTTCATTCAAAATTTCTCTTCTATGGCTTCATTCCGGATTCACCCTTCACATTATCTAAACTTAAATGTCAAATAGGTCTTATTTGTGATTTGTATGAGTCCACACAAGGGAGCATGACTTACATTTTTTAGGGAAACGCATCTGATAATTTGCTGAATTTAATGCATACAAAAATCTCGAAGAGTCCTTCTGTACAGTTGACAATGATTAAGAGGTCTGGTATGATAAATGTGGATATCTGATACTCAACAGTGGGGGACTGATCACTCAGAATTAGGTAACAGGATGCAGAGCCTTCATATTATGTTTTGTCCCTTGAAATCCAAGTCACATGCAAGGAATTGGAAAGGGCTCACCACATGGTTGGCACTCTGAGTGGAATGAATCTGGTTTCTACTTTTAGGTGGGATCAACACATAAAACTTGCCATCCTAATGGTACCACATTTGACACTCTCACTTGTAGAATAAGAGTGATGCCAAGGACTAAATTAGTTGAAAACATATTCTCAAATTGGAAGATGACTGTAAGCAGGCAGCCTGTATAGCCAAAATTACTAGATATGTCTGCAACATCCTGACCATTTTTTTTTACTTTTCTGCATATATATTAAAGTATTAATTTTTGTGAGAACATGAAAGAGTCCCAGAACATAACTAAAAATGTTTGACCATGGGTGTCAATATTACAATGAGGTATAAAATGTCCTGGACCTTTTTTCCTCAACAATAATCTTCCTACATACAAAAGAATGAATGTCTATTTCCAGTATCTTGAAACCATTTATTTAAAAAATTTTATTCCTCTCTCCATCACATTTCAATTTAAAGAAATTATGCATTTACTTATTAAAATAATGTAATAATGTACATTTTCTCACTAGGCAGTATATGAAGCAAAACAAAGAGTGGTACAATTTTAATTGCTATGCACTTGAAGAAGGAATGATCTCTTTATTGGTAAGGAAAAGCTTCATAGAGGAGGTGGGAAATAAGTGGAAAAATGGGGAAGAAATGGGCTTCGTGATATATAGGAAAGCCATTTCCTGGGAAGGCGTGGATAGAAATGGGTCAATATCTAGGCAATAGGCATGCCTTCTTTGTTTATAATTTCTACAAATTTAATATGACTCTCAAGACCTGCCTTTACTGTTTAAATCCCAAACTTTCAGAATAAAAACAGAATAGGAACCAATTTTATTTTGCAATGACCTTTGTGATATTTTTATTTACATCCTGTATCTGTTAAAGTAATTCTAGCTGCTAGAACAGGCAAGCCCCCAATCCATTAATTTAACTCAATAAACATGAATTTCTTGCTCACGATACAGACTAACGTAGATGCTCCCAGTTGGGTGGCCTTCCAACCACTCCTCAACATGGTCATCCTGAGACTCAGACTCCTTCTATCTTGTGGCCCCACTTCCTTGTAGGGTCATGGAATCATTTTCATTCAGAACAGAAGGGAAAGAGACAACATAAACAGTACATATCTGCCTCTTCATTGCTTCGCAGAATGACATGTGTCACTTCCACCATATTTCCTATTGCTAGAACCAGGTAATGTCCCAGTTAGATACAAGAAGGCTAGAAAATGTGGTCTCTAGTTGGAAAGGTACTTCCCCATGATAATTCAACATTGTGCAAGGGGAACATGAAACTGACAGTCAGCCTAGCTATCCTTGCCATGCCTCTGAAAGCATATATGTTTAAGTTCATTATGTCTAAATTATCTTGCATTTTTGGATGAAAGGTCCAATAAGGCATTAGTTTGGATTATTATAAAAATAATAAAGCTTACAGAGAAATCAGTCATTCTTAGATTAATAGTCCTATGTCTCAGCTAGCATTTATTCTATTCGATTATCACCTTATAAAGACCTTATTAAAGATGCAGTTCTCCAACAAAGACTTTCTGGTTCTACATAAGGATAATAAGATAATTTGGTCTTTGTAGATTTTAGTATTCCAGCTGAATTATCCCATTAGAAGTCTTCTGTGATCTGAATATTTGTGTCCCCCCAACTCCCTGCACACACAAATTCATATGTTGAAATCCTAACCCCCAAGGTGATGGTACTCTAGGATGGGGGACATTGGGGAAGTGATTAAACCATGAGGGCTGAGTCTTCATGAATGAGATTTGCGCCCTTATAAAAGGATAGTGCTACCAGAGTACTAGACAGTCTCTTTTAATTTGCGAGGTCACAGCAAAAAGGCACCATCTGTGATCCAGGAAGCGGGCACTCACAAGACAACGAATCTGCCAGCACCCTGATCTTGGACTCTCCAGTCTCCATAACTGTGAGAAAGAAATTTCTGTTATTTAGAAGCTACCCAGTCTATGGTAATTTTTTTAGAGCAGCCTAAATGGACTAAGAGAAAGATATTCTGGCCTCTTATGGGAAGGAGCGTTACACAGACAGCACCAGATTATAAACCTCCAAAAAGTTGCTGCTCCAAAGTCCTGGTCCCTGAGATTTTTACTGTATAGGACTAATTGCACATCCATTAGAAAGCAGGATAATTCTAAACAAGCAGTTGAGATGCACAAATTAAAAAAAAAATAGAAGATGAAGAGGAAACAAACTCTCTGCGGAGTTTCCCACTTTGGTTTCTGGTAGCATTAACATTTGTTTCAAGTTCTGGGAAAGGTTTAGCATTTGGCTTTGAACATCGCCCAAACAAAACTTCGAGGGGCTTGTCCCTACACTTTTCCAAAGAAATGGCTTGTTATGGTTCACCACATTTTCAAATAGATCAGTTATAAAATGAAAGGAGACAGTTTTACAAAACCAATTAGTGACCAAGATGATTATGTTCTAATAGATTCTATATTTTGAAGGAAAATCATGGCCAAATTTATCAATAATGAGGCCACATCTATCCGTTCTTAGAAAACCATTATATACTCTACCTTTGGCATTTTTTCCTAGTATTCAATTGTCAGGTATTTTTATTTGGTGTTTTATATACTTTCTTAGAATTCCAAGTTCTAAGCTTATTTGTAGGACCTATCTATGGAGAACGTCTCAAGACATTTATACACAGGGATCCTACAATCTTACTTCTTCATTTGTACACATTATTGAGCACTTATGACATAAAGACTCTATGCTAAGCTCTGTTGGTAATACCAAAGTGAATTGACCTGTTCCCTCAGAGTTTACAATATAGGTGGAGAGAGATGATATGTATGTAAATAAGTATAAAGCAAGAGTCTACAAATTTTATTGACCATGATATTATATCACGTTACCTCAATCTGTAGAATATTCTCGCTAGTATAAGCAGCATTACTTATCGTTAGGTACGTGTTAACCAAAACAATTTCACACAAATCCAGTTTTCTTCCTATCCTATGCTATGTGATAATATAGACTGAATAGGATCTATGCAATGATTCATGTAGAATCTCAGAACTGTAAGAAATATGATTTTGTAGCTGGACAATTGGCCCACTATAGGGTTCTGTGAGATTTTAAATGATACTGAAAGTTTAGCTTATTGAGAGATATATGGTCATTTTAAAGGAGTTTGCAGGAGAGGCAAAGTTATACAATGTATCCAAAACGTAAAAAAAAAAAATCTTTTGTTGGATGGAGGGCAGGCGGGAGGGGGGAGGAAGTGTAGAGTTACATAATGTGTGCCGAGCGCGCCACCTGGGGATTAGACTTGCTTGAAGCTCTGACATGTGGCGGGGGGAGGGATGGCAGGGGCAATGTATGTAACCCTAACAATATTTGTACCCCCATTATATGATGAAATAAAAGGAAAAAAAAATAAAAGAGTTTCCTATACAATTTTATACACAAGAGAAAAAGAACTTGAGAGAATATTCAATGAGCCAAATATCAATTGCTTTTTTTTTCCAGTGTCAAGACTAAACAAAAGATCTTATGAGCAAAGAGTCACCATGTGTTATTTAGAAATAACTTATTTCAACTTTCCTTCTTTTAAAGTACACACTGAGAATAGGCCAGTCTGTCAGCTGAAAAGGTACACGATGATTTAGGAGAGGACTCTACTGCCCTTCTCTCTTTCTCCTTTTCTCTGGCCAACCCACACTTCTGGAAGAAAGGAAGAACATATTCCCCAGAGTCTAGAAAAATGAATGGAAGCATTGTCAGCCCAAAGAGGATAGGAACGCGTCACACGTGTCATAGTTTTCTTGTCAATGTTCCCTCCTCCTCCTTCTCCCAAGTATCTTTAAATGACTAATATACCAAATGACATAACAGAAAAATTCTGCAATCTCATCATGCACATTTTTGTGGAGCCACTGTGATTTTGTAATTTAAAACTGATTAACTAAATCAAAGTTAAAAGAAACTAACAAGGCAGGGGAAAGTCAGTAATTTTGGCACTAATATACACCAAAAAGGGACTATTTTGTTCACGTCTTATAGCATTATAATCAATATGAGTACCAGTGACTCAACCCAAAACAATTTTGGATATAGGTGATGGGAAACAAGCCAAAATAGAGATATCTAAGCAAACACAGTGACCAGAAGCATCTAGCAAATTGCATTCCAAATATAGAGCATGATATTCGACTTCCAAAGCTTATGCTAAAAGACAAATAATTTAATGTGACAAGTTATGCCAACAGAGGGTTCACATCATCCTTGCCATGTTTATATACATAAATAAATCTTTCCTAATTAAATGAATTTTAGCTCTCAGCACAAGACTTAAATTTTTAAAATCTGCACATTTGATAAAATATAACTTAGAAATAGCTAGATCTAAATATTTAAAAAATAAAATTGATTTCAGAGTTTACTTTGAGATGAGTGAGATTATGAGAAAGTAGAAGTCAAGGTAAAAAGATGTTTTAGGAAATTTTTCATTTGAAGAGAAATGTAGGTATCAAAGATATACAAGGCAATATCCTGGCTTCTGGGCTCAGTGTCTTTTCTGAGATTAAGATTTTTTTTTTAAGGGGAAAACTGATAACCTTTGAGTAACCTGAGAAAAACAGAAGTGCTTACAATTCACTTTTTCTAAACTTAAAACAAATTTAAAAAACAATATACTTATAAAGATGATATAGGAATTGAGTTCTTTACATCAGGAACATTTATACATTGAATTTTTGTCTATTCTTTCTTTAGTTTTCATTGAATGTTTACCTCTTAACAAAGTAAGAACTCATGAATACAGTGACAGGTTCATTTCTGTAAGCCACGTGCCGAAGCATGGTAATGCACAAATTTTACATTTCCTGCCATTTGTCCTCTCTTCTGGTGGCAAGAAAAATGTGTTTCTGATGAGTTTCTGAGTATGAACTAATCTGAATTCAATTTGGCCACTTGCAAGAGTCAGGTCTTGTGTTTACCAGCTATCTCACCTGTAAGAACTATAAAAGATAAACGCTCAAAACATTACCCTTTAAATACCATCTGGAACTGAACTTGGCCGATACCCATACTATGAGGTAAGAAATCACTGCATGACGGACTATATTGCCTCTGAAAATAGTCCCCAAATGACCCTGCCCCTAACTTGGCCTTGGGAGTCCAGACATGATTCAAAATAGCTTCAATTCATAAAAGAATATCATAAAGTGCCATCTGTAAAGTCCTGCATGGTAGGCCTGCTAAATGCCACTGCAATTCTTTATGTAAAGCACACAGAAGTCAGATCAACTGAAGTAGTGGGGAGATGCTGCTGCCTGCAGTATCTACTGATCAAGTTCATCCCTGCTGTGCACGTTGCCTGCAGGTGAGGAATTAGAGAGACTGGCAGCAATTCAATTCCAGTGGCTGGCAAGGACCCAGCCGTAGTTATCTCAAGGATCCTGGAGGTGGAATGTGATTGTAATTTGGCAAGCTGGAACCTAATCAACTGCATTCACCTGTGTAGAGAAAGATTTAAGAAAATAAAAAGGAATCATTGAAAACTTTAAAGCACCAGAAGTTGGTCCTGTTTCCTCAGTTATGGCCAACAGGGTTCATGATGATGGCCTCTGAAGTGAGACCATCTCCATGGTGAAGAAGACGGGTGCAAGCCATCCTTCCTGAGGTGACTCCTTAGAGACACCTGGAGTCCTTTGTTCAGCTTTATATTTATGAAAATTCAACAACAAATTTTCAACAACAAATTTAGAACTTCGGATGCAGGCTTTATTAATAGCTTTCCCAGAACTCATCCACAGGGATAGAGTGCTTGTCCCTCATTGACAGTTCATTTGACGTGGAAAGCTCATCAAGTATCATTTTCAATTATGAATAGATGTCCACATTGGTATCTACCACTGTCTACTCAAATCAGTTTGGTTAGTCTCCTTCCGTTCTCTTGGCCAATGTCGGATTACCCAACACAGTTGAATATTTGGACTGAGGACCAGACCCTGCTCTGTTGTGAATTCACTGAGGTGATGGCCTCCTAAATGTCACCTGTCCTCTTGCTATGGTGGCCTTTCCTCCAAACCACAGTTTATCAGGTGAAAAAGGTATAGAAGCAAAGAGATACAATTGAGAAAATGAGTTTTTCTAGGTAGAAGGCAAGATAATTAGAAATTCACAATTAGAGATAGCAGTGGCTCCTGCTGTCCTTGTAAATTGTACTTCTGGGATATCAGTGCCTAATATTAATAATAATAATGCTAAAAGCCAGGGTGGCCTCTTTGCATCCAAATTTTAAAAAGAAATTGATTGTATTCTTTTTACTTTAAATTTTAATTATTATTATTATTTTTTTTGAGACAGAGTCTCACTTTGTTGCCCACGCTAGAGTGAGTGCCGTGGCGTCAGCCTAGCTCACAGCAACCTCAAACTCCTGGGCTCAAGCGATCCTTCTGCCTCAGCCTCCCGAGTAGCTGAGACTACAGGCATGTGCCACTATGCCCGGCTAATTTTTTCTGTATATATATTTTTAGTTGGTCAATTAATTTCTTTCTATTTTTTTTAGTAGAGACAGGGTCTCGCTCAGGCTGGTTTCAAACTCCTGACCTTGAGCGATCCGCCCGCCTTGGCCTCCCACAGTGCTAAGATTACAGGCATGAGCCACCGCGCCCGGCTAAATTTTAATTATTTTTAACTGTAAATTTAAGTTACTTTAAATTAATATCTAAAATATCACCCTCAAAATAGCGAGTCTCTCCTTGTTGGCAGCAGCCAGGTCTAACTTTCAGAATACGGGTTTTCATTCTGGGTGACAGTTATGGTTCAGGTAACATCACTGGTCCTGTGTCATAGCTGAACACTTATAATAATGAGTTACAGATTAACCCAGATTTCCCATAACTTCCTTTTCTTAAACATTTAAGTGTCCTTCTTCCTTTCAGAATTGTATACCATGTATGTGAAATTATTCTATTTTAGATTATTTTAAACAGCGTTTTTTGGGCAAGAAATGTCTCAATGCTCATATGACAGCCTATTCTTTTTGTTTCTTTAAAATAAATGGCAAAAAAATCTTATTTTAGCAGACTGTTAGATAAACATTTTGTGTTCACAAACTGAATACCATTGTGTTGAATATTTTACTATAGCTTATTCATTCAGTCACTCAATAAATATTTGCTAGGGAACAAAACAGACAAAACGCCCTAGCTTCATGTGGTAGGAGAAAGAGACAATAAGGTCTCTTTTATGAAGTAAATAAAATAAATACTGTGCTAGTAATAAGTACTCAAGAGAAGAAATGAATCAGGAAGAGGGAGGGATAAGAAGATCAGGTGCTGGGCACAGCGTGCCGTGATGCAGGTGAAATGGGTGGGTTGGCCTCCTCGCTGAGCAGGTCAGCCTTAAGTCAAGTCCTGGATGCTTCACTTAATTCGCTCCCTCCTTCACTGAGGGAGCAAGACAAGCAGATGCCTGGCAGCAGAGCATCTAGGAATGAGGAACAGAAAGGAAAAAACGCCAGAGGTACAATGGTCTGGCATATTCAAGGAGCAGGAAGAAGTTAGTGTGTCTGGAGCTTAGGTCAGTGTTCCTCAAACTGGATTCCTTGAGAACTAGAATTCTAAAGTGCCTTTTGTTAGCACTTTTACTAAAAGACTGTTAGAAAATACTATTGCTGGGGCTACTACTGACATCAGCATAGACATTTATCAATTACAGATCAGGCACTGTGCTAAGTACTTTATTTCATGCTTGTAATAGCTTTGTAAGGGAAGCTATCATTATTAAAACATCTAATTGTTATAGCCATTTAACAGAGAAATAAAGTCTTGGCAAGGTAAAGTCCCTTGTCCAAGGTCACACCATAAACTTAGGCAGTCTAAATCTGAATCCAGAGCCTCCAATATGAATCAATATCCTATGAGAGAGAGAGAGATGGTGGGCAGGGGGTTGGGGGGAAGAGAGAGGGAAGAAAGTATTTAAAAATTTGCCTACTTCCATAATTTGGATGGCAAGCCCATTGGTATGTGTGTTTGCTAATCATCAGGAAATAATCTGTAATAAACATGAAGTCATTAAACTGGAAGTAGAAATTCCCCATGGCATCCAGATGACATACTTTCTAATGTCCTTCATCTCACTCCTGTTGGCTACAGAAACTGGGCGGAGTGTCTCAAATCAGCTTCCTCGGGGTCCTTGGTTAGGAGACTTGTGAGGCAGTACTCCTGGCTTTTGACTCCCCCTTCCCATCTGTGGACATTACTCCCCACCCCTACAGTTTCTTCTTCTGAATGGGACACCTCTTCAGCTGAGGACTCCCCTATATTGTATACTGAATTTAGACGCTGGGCAGAAATCAGAGCTGGTATGTGGTCAGATGTTTTAGAAATATAACTTCGGATATAAGGTTAGAGACTGGAGAAAATGGAGGTTACAGATCAATTAAGAGAAATGTCAGGTAAGAAATGGTAAGGTTCTGAAATGAAGATGGGAGACCCATGATCAAGAAAAAGAGACTGGATTCGAAGGCATTTGAGAGATAAAAATCAATAGGACTTTATGAATAATTAGACTGAGTAGGACATAATGAGGAAGGAATTGAAAATGACTCTAAAAATTCTAGAAAATCTGAAAGCTAGCAATTGAGACAGTGCAGACAGGAGGAAAACGGAATGTAGGAGGTAGATCACTGATGAGTTCTCTTTTAAACAGGTTGCATTTAAAGCATACACAGACTAATCTGGTAAAAATGTCCAGTAGGTAACTGTCTTAGTCTGCTCAGGCTGAAATAGTAAAATGCCACAGAATGGGTGGCTTGAACAACAGACATTTATTTTTTCACAGTTCTGGAATCTAGAAGCACATGATCAAGGTGCCATAAAATGTTTTCTGGTGAGGGCTCTCTTCCAAGCTCGTAGCCACCATTTCTCTGTGTGCCCACGTGGCTTTTCCTTAGTGCATGTGCAGAGAGAGAGGGCAAAGAGATGCCTAGTATCTCTTCTGATAAGGACATTAATTCTGTCAGTTCAGGATACCACCCCTATGACTTCATTTAACCTTAATCACTTCCTTAGAGGCCCCATCTGCAAAAAGAGTCACACTGGGGATTAGAGCTTCAACATATGAGTTGTGGGCAGGGGGTACAAATATTCAGACCATATAATAGTAGCTGTGTTAGGTAGATAGTGAGGGATTCTGGGTCTCCTAGGGACAAAAATGGGTGCTATTGTCCCCATTTTGGTCCTGCCCCACCCTAATCTCCCAAGTGACTGCCATACGTAGGAAGGAGGGAATACCCTATGAATCAGCCAATCATAACTTAGCACACCAGCTGCGAAAGAATGCCAAGGACTCTCTAGCACATGGGCCAAGCAGCATAGGTACCATAGAGTCTGGAAATTGACCTGGAACAACCTGCATGCGTAGTTAAGACTCAGGTCATGCAACTCCCAACTGTCCAATCAAAGTGGTTCCATGGTGACGTCTGAGCCACTGGAGAGGTCCCAATCTGGGCACTACAAAACAAGACACAGACCATAACCAAGTCCCTTTTTGGACCCTTCCTTTTGTTCTCCCTTTGCTGTGACAATGGGTCTGGTCATCATCTGTGGCACATGTATCATGCTCTGTAAACCTACATCTTGCCCTTGCTGTATACTCCTATCTTTCTCTCCTCAATGAACTTCATTTTTGTGCTTGCCTAACTTTGGTTAGGCTCTGGTCATTCTTCGGCCACAAGTGCACTAAGAACCAACATTTCAGACTGAAACCTGACAGCCGGAAGTTTCGTTTTGGAATGTGAGTTCAGCTGGATGTGGCAATGTCAACATATAAAAGGGAGTTGAACTGACAGTGGTGAGATTGCTGAAGATGCCGCAGAGAGAGTAGTGCTGAGAGGTCCCACAAGGTCAGGTGTCACCCGCATTGAGGTAGCACATGGAGGAAGCCGCAGGAACCAGGAATTTAGATTAAGAGGGTAAGGAACCCAAAGCAGAAAAGTAAGGCAAGGATCAGGAAAAATGGATACCAAGAAATTCCAGGAGAGCATGATTGGAGTTTGAGTAATGTTAAATGTCCCACATTGAGAGTATGTGCCCTGAGAAGTAGCTATTAAATCTGGTCATTAGTACCTGGTGGTGTCCCCTTCAGTCCAACATGTGCTATCATGGTTTTGTTCTCTTTACTGAGCAATCATTTCCTGGGCTTCTCATGTGCCAACCACTATGTTAGGGGTGGGTTGAAAAAGATAAATAACATATGCCTTCTAAGATCTCAGTAATGAAACAGTTACTTTACTGATGTTAGCAAGCTCTGGCCTATAAGTCCTGCTCATATTAGTTCAATACTTGTGCCCAGTTTTCCTTGGTTTAACTATCTTGGCACAGCCTAACTCATTAATCAGATGTTTATCAGGCTGTTACTTATATTTTACTTCCTGGTTCCAACTTTTTCTCTCAACCTGTTCAAATGATGTGTTCTTTCAGTGTAGATCCCAGCGTAACCAGGTAGAAGGTACTCTTTCTGTTGTCACCTGAGCATTCCATATAGTCTCTGGCTCTCCTATCTGTTCCTTGCAGAAACTAGCCAGAACCACTTTCTCTTTTGAGCACACATACCACAAACCCTGGTGAGCTCTCCTGGTTTCTCTTCTTTTCCTATTTGAAACATTTTTGGCGAACTAGTTATATGTGAGTCAACAGACTGCTCTTATAGGTACCATATGAGAATCTGTGGATTATACCAAATCACCCCATTTCTCCCCTGGTTCTTGGACTCTCTACTAATGCCCCCAAGAAGCTCCCATATTTCATCACATAAATCATCACCCTCAGAGTAGAAGAAACTCAGTGGTAGTTTATCCACTGAGCGAGTATTATAGAATATGCTTTTTTTTGACCAACAAAATGTTATAAATTAAAAAATATTAGTTTTCAACATTTAAAAATGGGACTATTTTTATATAAAAATATGGATTCCCATGTTCTCTTGAAAAAAATCAGATGATCGGACCACATTGGTCCTGCATTCCTGTCTGAGAAGCTTTGGTTGGAGCTATGGGCACTGTATCCTTCACAAGGGCCTCGGGTGCTCTAGTTTGCCACAGACTCCACCACCCCTAACATATGACTCACATCTCCCTTATACTCTACTAGTCATTACTCTCATTTAGTAACTTGTCAGCGTCTTAAAATATCTGGACGTGTGACCTTCACTCTGGAAAGACCCATCAAAAAAGAAGTTGTAGGGTTTGCTTGGCCATATCAATCATGTAACACATTAGTCAAATTCTTACTTTTTACAAATCCTGGCATAGCTAGTTACCACATATATTGTAATTGCATCTTTCAAGCCAGATGGTAAATTCACACATTTTTTCAGAGAACAAATTTCATAGGTTTTATAGTAGAGACTCATTAACCCAAGTTTATTTCATGTAGCATTCATATTTATCACCCTTCAAAGAGTATTTTTCCATGCTCTAAATTCCATTCTTGATTTTATTTAGTGTGTTTCCAGAAAACACATCTGATACGAGTGCCAGCTATAATAGTTCCTTTTTTGCTTTTGGTAAATGCAAGTTCTGTTAGGACTGCAGTGTAGGCCCACAGCAGCTACACTGCGGAACAATAGCTCATGGCTACATCCTGACAAATAGCAGAGTTTGGTCTACAGCACCATTAATTCAGTACATTTAACTCTCAAAGGTTAGAATATTTTCCCCCTAAGTCTCCCCAGAACCAAATATTTACTTGAAAAACATATGTGCAGAATTCTAGAGTAAATAGAGACAGGGAGATGTGTCCATAGGTGAAAGGTCTGAGACTTAGAATTCACATGCTGTGTTCCTAGATGTGTCTTGAGCTTCCTGAGGGATTTCAGGAAAATCACTTAACTTCCCTAATTCAGCTATAGAATGGAAATGTTATTATTTATCTGCCTTAGATTGTACAATCATGCCCTATCTTTGCAAAGCCTTAGATGTTGCATGGTGCAAAGGAATCCCCATTACATTCTATGGATCTTAAAATATGCCAAGCAAAATGAAGCACAAAAGGCTTCTCTCAAGCAACCAAAGGTCTATTTTCCTGAAGAAACTCAAGATCAGGGATGATAGCTGTCCTGTGGCCATATAAATGGGCTTCTCCTTATGCCTGTGTTGCTGGACAGGCTGCCACTGTTCTCTCACTTTCCATTCTAGTCAAATATCGGGTCTCTCTATCTTCTCCCCCCCTTTCCCCCATTTAATAGGAAACACATTCTCTTTCCTTAGGACACAAAAAGGAAAAAAAGAGAGAGAGAGAGATTTAAGTAGAACAGCAGAATCTCTACCTACATATAACTTGCTAAATATATAGAGCTGAAAATAGCCAGAGCCGAGAGAAAGGAAAAAAAGAAGAGTGTTTTAACAGTAAAGTAAAACCACAACTAATGACTTCAGGAGACAGGAGCTAGGTGGACAAGCAAAGCATTACAGTTTTAAATATATGGGATTTGGCTTCACCTCCCCAGTAAGTGGCCTGGCACCAATTCAAATAGGCTGGTCTGGCACGCTAGTGCCTCTGAGAGGGACCACACTGGCGGATGGAAACGACCACAAAAGCCACAGAGAAAGTGCAGGCTTCCAAAGGCAACAAGGAGGCAACCAGACTGGCAGCAGAAACTATGCCAAGGCCCCTGCATCAGCAGGCAGTGCCCAGCCTCGAGGACAGTGAATTTTCTCTCTGCTCAAGTTTGGATGGCCAACGGTCAGTCGGCCTGACTGGTGGGAGGATGGGCAGGGGATGAGCCAGCCCCGTGGAGGAGCCAAGGCCAGGTAGCCCAAGAGTGGACAGCGAGGTGGGAAATGCCACAGAGGAGGAGGAGAGGGCCTTCTCTCTCCTGGGTGCCATATTGCAGAAAGCCGAGAGAGTGGTGTTTGTGGAATATTTCTGTGTACTAAAAAGAAGGCAATCTTTACAGGTTTCTAGTTCTGGAAAATATTTTGCTGTACAAACAGTTGTTTTTCATGCCATTAAACACTGCCAAATGATTTGGTACTTGAAGCATTCTTGCTTTGCGCTGCATGAAAATAAGGATTCTAATTCAGTGGGTAGAAGACACAGCAGGGGACTGTAATTGGCCAGTCACCATTTTTTAGCATCGATGGTGGTATCTATACAATGCCAACATGGCTAAGCTGGAAAGCTGAAATGGAATGAAAGCTTTTCCCATGACTAAACAATATATAATAGTGTGACTATTTGCTCTGAATTGGCCGATGCCTTCGATGATCTAAATGGCAGCCACAGTTTTTTCAATGTTAAAATAAGGATAAAAACTAATTTTCAAGATTTCCAGAGGGGACAGTATCAACAAATTATTTCTAACTTCTTGAATGAGTCAAAAATGCCAAGTAATTATCAAAGATATCATGATGGCTCGGTGACTAGAAAACAACTATAATCATGAATTTTATTTAAGTTAATTGTTCTTTCTTTTTTTTTTTTTTAACTTGGGGAGACCAGCATGAATAATATAATAAATATAATAAGAAGGATAAGAACAATTGCAACATTTCCCAGCACTGTAAGCACCTCAACATATATATTTCTTTATCTTACAAAACCATATAGGTGTGGTTAGACTCCATTTATAGAGAAAACTAGAGTTTGGCACATTGAACAAACAAAGTACAGGTGGCAGAAATCTAGCAAGTCAAAGGAGATGTGATGGGGAAAGAGTTGGGTTGAAAAGGTAGACTTAGGTTCACTCAGAACCTTATAATCCGCATTACATGGGCACATTGTGTTTGGGATACTAGATGGGGAATTTAAATAGGATGGGTAAGTGGTCTGTTATATGGGCCTCATATTCTTGAAAGTTTGGGCTAGGGATATGACTTTGGTAAGCATACGAATGGTACTTTAAGCCAGGTGAGCATATGAAATTGCCTAGGAAGTGAAAGTAGAGAGAAAGAAAGAATATAAAATATGGATCTGGGAGAAATATGTGAAAAACAGAAGCCAACACCCAAGACTCAGAGTGAAAGAAAAGCAACTTAACTGGAAACCAAGGACAGATTATTTCAAGAAGGGAGTCATCAATTATATTGAATGGTCTTGGTAATTTTGATAAGACAAGAACTGAGAAGTGTTCACTGGACTTGGCAAGATGAAGGTCATTGCTGACCTGGGCAACAATAATGTCATTGAATCATCAGAAGAGACTTATATTAGAACAGGTTAAGGACTGAATAAAAATTAAGGATGTGTAGATGGCAAATGAAGATACCTAGTTCTGATGGGGAGAAGAAAAATAAGAGACAACGTGGTGGATGATAGACCAGGAAGGATTTGCAGACTTTGTTGGTTTATTTGACAACAATCTGAGCATACTCAAGTGCTGTTGGAAGAATCCAAGAGCCAGGGAAAGGTAATGATGTGGGGAAGGATCCTGGTGGCACAAGGTTGCTAAGGAAGGCAGGGGTAGTGTGTGGAGATCCAGCCACATGGGAAAATTTTTGTCTGTGTTAAGTAAGATCTCCTCCTTTGGAACAGAATGGCAAGAGGCAAGGGTGAGCAGATGGACAGAAGAGCAGAGAACACTGAGGCTTCTTTGGGGGGCTCTCCCTGAATTTCCCAGCCCCCTTTTCCTTGTATGGCTATCAGGCTCAGGATCCTCTTCCTCACGGTGTTCTGTTATTTCCAACTTATTTTCTTTCTTTTCTTTCAGATAATTTCTCATTTACTTCCTTTTGCATACTGGCATACTGCCATGCCTTTTCATTTTTTTTTCCTTAGGTACACATCTTATTTAAGAAAGGAACTCTTTGCCTTTTTGTAAGTTGTGATGAATATACATACAATTTACCCTTTTAACTATTTTTAAGTCTATGATTGAGTGGCTTTTAGTAAATTCATTCACAGTATTGTGCAATCATCACCAAGATCTATTTCTAGAACTTTATCATGCCAAAGAGAAACTCTGGACCCATTAAACAATAACTACTCCTTCTTTCCTTCCCCGAGCCCTGACAACCTCAATTCTACTTTCTGTCTCTGTGAATTTGCTTATTCTAGGTACTGTGTGTAAGTGGAATCATATAGTATTTGTCCTTTCATACGTGGCTTATTCTGCTTCAAGTAATGTATGCAAGGTTCATCCATATTGCAACTATATCAGAATATCATTTTTTTGTGGTCAAATAATATCATTGTATGTACAGACCACATTTTTAATGTATTCATTTGTTGGTGGATGCCTGGGTTGTTTCCACCTTTTGGTAGTTGTGATTAATGCACTATAAACATGGGTGTATGCTTTCAGTTCTTTGGGGTATATACTCAGAAAGAGAATAGCTGGATCATATGGTAATTCCATGGTTAACTTTCAGAGAAACTGCTAAACTGTTTTCTTTAATGACTACCATTTTACATTCTCCCAGCAACGTGCAAAGATTCTAATTTTTCTGCATTCTCACTAACACGTATTATTTTCTCTTGTTGTTATCACTATAACATTATTTTGGAGTAACAGCTATCCTAATGAGTGTAAAATATCATTTTGTGTTATATTGATGTGCATTTCCATAATAACTATATGTTGAGCATCTTCTCATGCACTTATTGGTCATTTGGATATCTTCTTTGAAGAAATGTCTATTCAAGTCCTTCAGCCATTTTTGAATTGAGTTGTTTGGTTTTCTCAACGGAACTTCTTGCTTTTTACATTATCTTTCTGGATCTGTTTCATGTCATAGCAAGGTGTTCTAAATAAATGGAAAAAATTAAGAAATAATTTTGTTTTTCTAAGATGCTATGAAAACTCTCAAATACTCAGAAAAGCTGACATAATTATATTGTGAACATCACTATATCTGACACCTAGCTTCTATAATTGATATTTTATTACATCTGACTTATCTCATACCTATCCATCATCTGTCTAACTTACTACCTGTCCATCAATCAAGTTTATTTCTGGATACATTAAAATAAGTTGAAGATATCAAGAAATGATTTTTAATGAGTAAAAAATGCACTCATAAAATGTGTAAGTATGGCTGAGGCAGGGGTGCACCTGCCCCTGGGACCTCTCTGGCAGATAAAGTACAAGAGCAGAAGAGGGGTAAAAGTCAGTAGGAGGTTGAGCTCCTTTACTTTGAACATGCTTTAATGAAATTTCTTGGGAAAATGAATCAAACAAAATATTCCCATGGAATAGGCAGTGCTGACAGGGGGATGTCACCATCACAGCACCCAGGTTGTATATTACAGTGGTTGCTGGGCAACACTGCTGGTTCATCTGGCTCACATATAAGCAATGAGTCCTGGGGCTAGAAGCAAAACTGCCTGAGGCTAGTAGCTTCCAGAATTAGCTCTTAAGCCTCCCTGTCCTTGTACTCCTATAGCATTGGCTCCTTGGTCTTCCCCACTGAACTAACTCTTTTGAATTTAGGGACCATGTCCCATTCATTTCTATACCCATCTCTTTTTCATAACACCATCCAACATCTAGAATAGTGTTTTAGACAGAGAAGATCCACAATGATTTTGCAAGCCCCATTAAGCACCTATGTCCTCCAACCTTAGGGCCCATTAGACTTTGCATTCTCCTTTCTTTCCTATACCCACATTCTACCTTTGAGGGACTCCTAGAATCCCAGAGTTCAAGGGTCCAAGTTGCTTTTTCTTATTACAACTCACCTATTGTCTGCCTAGCATCTTCCACCTTCATCAGACTTCTCATGTTTAGCTAAACCTCCCAGCCAGCATGATGCCCCTTGCCCTTGTTCCAGCATAACAGAAACCATTCTTGAGGTCGTCTGAGGTGCCACGGAAGCTGGACAAGGGGACCTTCAATCCAAAGGTGCAGAATGTAGATTTGTAGACTATCCTCAGAGAAGTGGTGTCACTCAAGAAGTTTTGAGAAATGGAATCATGATAAGAGCAAGAGAAACCATACTTTTTAGTTGGAAGAACAACTTTAAGTAGGGAAAAAGGAAGACTTCCAAAGATAATATTACGGTCATCTAGACATGAAAAATCAAAAACAGGGGCCCCTTCGATGGGGCAAAAGTCAGTGGCATCTGAGAAACAAGACCACAAGCGGATTTAGAAGCAGATTATAATCTCTGCTTTTCTGTTATGTAGTCAAAAAGACTCCATGGGTCTTCTGACAAAGAGGGTAGATGGTAAACTTACCAAAGGCCTGCTGGAAATCAGGAAAGAGGCAAAAAAAAAAAAGGGAGGTAGTGGGCAAGGAGTGAGATTTCGACAGAACGATGAATTGCATCCAAATAAATAAGATTTAATAAAGTGTATAAAGAGACAAAGTCCTCATTTTCACCTGTCTCTGGATTTGCAAACATAGATATTTCCTTTAGAGAGGAAACCACTGTATTTATGATTGGTTCATATTTCACACCTTTATTCATATATATCCTGTAATGTAAAAGGCCTATTTCTTATTACATAGGAAATGCTAAATGCACTAGGGATTCACAGAAATGCTCAAAGCTTTTCTAGGAGTCGAAGTTAACATAAGTAGTTGGTCACAGGAGCACAGCCTAAAAAACAAAGCCTTCTTTCTGACTTTGCAGAAATTAAGTACTGACATGTGAAACCTGCTGAGAGTTTCATCTGTTTTTACTCTCAAAGCCTCATTCTTTTTTCTAAGAATGTGCATACACACATCATGCTTTAAGCTTAAAGATGCCAGCAAACTCTGACATGCCCACGATGGGGTAAAGAATGTCGCAGCACCCCCTACTGGTCTCTGGGCTGAGTTACAGTCCACAAATGTGCAAATAGATGAGACCCTTCAGTTTTCACCCTTGGACTGCCAAGACACCAAACCCACCAAAAACTTGGTTTTGTCAATATTATAATGCCAAATCAAATTTCAAGCAATATGAAGTTTTATTAAGAGGAAAAATGAAGTCAAGTCAGGTATACAAACTTTCATTCAAACATTTAATGAAGATCAATGCAATGTGACTTGCAAATACAGTAAGGTCACATTTTAAATATAGAAACAATATAAACCTACAGATTATCAGGTGCAGGTGATTTGGCTTTGGAAAGTTGGGTCGCTGTTGCCAGGATAAGGAGAATTAATTATTGCTCTAGATAATGTGATAAATTTAGCTCCCTGTGTACTGGATTTAAATCTATTGAAGACTAAATTAGTAAAACAGATTGAATTTTCCCCTTCTTGCCACATAGCTAATAATATTGTATTCACCAAGTGGTTTTATTTATTTACAATTCCCTTTTTCTGCACTTTCTCAGAGCATTGAATCTAGTTCCACAGAAAAAGCTGTTTAAGATACTAGTAAAAGAAAAGGTGACTACCTGTCAATAAATACTAGCTTTCGAATGATAATAATGACGAACATACTACCTACTAAGAGTTTCATGGAGATTATCCCATAGCAAGCCAATCAGGTAGGCAGTATTATCTCTCCCATTTTACAGGAGAGGAAACTGAGCCTGAGGCCACACAGCTCACAGGGGTGGCTCAGGTAAGATTCAGACCTTGAATGTCTGAGTCCAGAGCTCAGGCACTTCACTCTGGGACATTCTGCCCCCCAAATACAATGAGACTACTTCTAGTCTATGGTGGCAGGTTGCACACATGGGTCAGTGTGTGAATTGGTATGTAAATTTGTTGCCCAGGGCCTGAAGATGGCAATGTGTTTGAAAAGGTATTTGTCAACTCGGCTGTATAAAAGAAGGGCGCCAGTATGCGCTGCTGGTGCCAGCCTCATCCTCCCACCGGAGAACCACACCTAAGAACTATAGCTCGGTCCTCTCCCTAAGGCTCTAAGTGAAGGTGAAAGCCAAATGTAATTTAAGGGGAGACCTCTGTGGAAATTTGGGGGCTGTTCCTACCAGCTAGCATATATTTACAGCAAAAATTACATTAAAATGAAAATCCTGAAAAGCAGTTCTGGTTAGAAACAAAGGGCCCAGTGGATCCATATTGAGAAGAGTACAGGGAAGCTTCACAACCTCTAGAAATAGACATTTTTCTCCTGACTTTGCCCACAGAGCAGCAAGAGATATACAGCCCGTATCACTCGGTATGCATATGAATTTTTTTATAAGCCACTTCTGTTCTTTAAGTTTAGGAAGTAATCAATGACAGTTCCTATAGTAACAGGGTAAAGTGACACTTTTAGCTCTGTTTGCAGAAAAGAAATACAGGCCTAACTTCTTATACTATCTTTGATAAAATTACATAACTAATTGAATTTCTTTTCCTTTCTTGTTTTTTTTATTACTAAATTAATACATGGTAATTGTTAGCAGTAAAATCATCAGAAGATGTGCAAAGGAAAAGTGAGTGTTCTCCAACCACTCAGAGTCCCTTTCATTCCCTCCTTCCTGGGGTAACCAACGTTAATCAGTCTTAACATTCGATGTTCATCCTTCTATTACTTTCTCTACATCCATACACACTCACATATAGACATAGGTAAGGGTTCAGTTTTGTATTTTGTTAAAGAATGAGGTGATGCTATGTATATTGTGCTACAACTTGGTTTTCTCCCTCATCACTACATCTCTCCAACAGGACAGATGTAAATGTAACATTCTTTTCAAATAGTCACACAATATTCCACAGTATGGATGTGCCATAATTAATTCAAATATTTCCTAAATGATGGAAAATTATTTTGTTTTTAGCTTACAGCACTGAAGACAATGAGGCCACAAACTTACCTGTAACTTAGGTATTTATCTCCTGGTACTTGCTTTCCAGAATCTCCAAAGTTGTATAGCTTAGCCAAAGCATATGTATATTTTCAATTTTATTAGATATTGCAACTTTCAAAACTGGTGACAACTAATACTGAATTGGCAATGTTTAAGACTGCCCATTTCATAACATTCTTACTAATAATGAACACTTTTCCTCCTTAAGTTTTGCTAATATAGATTTTAAAATACAATCAGTCCTCCACATCTGTGGGTTCTACATCTGTGGATTCAACCAACCACGGATGGAAAACATTTGGGGAAAAAATTGCATCTGTACTGAACACATACAGACTTTTTTTCCTCATCATTATTCCCTAAACAAAACAGTATAACATTTACATTAATAGCATTTACACTGTATTAGATATCATAAGTAATCTAGAGATGATTTAAAGTATATGAGAGGATGTGCATGGGCTACATGCAAATACTGCACCATTTTATATCCAAGACTTGAGCATTCAGGGATTTTGGTATGTGTGGGAGGTCCTGGACCCAATCCCCCATGGATACCAAGGGATGACTATCTCATTTTGAATTTAATTTGCATTTCTTCCATAACTAGTAAATGAAGTTGAGTACATTCATGTCTATAGGCCATTTGGATTCCATTTCCATATTCTTTGCCCACTTTTCTACCGGGTTATATGTCTTTTAAAAAATAATTATAGAAACTCTTTTAATATTAGGAATATTAACTCTTCATCTTTCATATGCACTGCCGCTTTCCCCCACCCTTTCATTTCTCCTTTTTTAGTGTATCTTATACCATCCAATTTAAGTTACACAGTTTGATGTGTTCTTTTCTTTTAGCTTCCTCAGTCTCTGTCTTCCTAGGAAATGTTTTTTTAATATTTTTTATTATTTCATATTTTATATTTATACCTTTAATTGACCTGGAATTCATTCTGTAATGCAGATGGCATTTAGCTTTGTTTTTCCCTGTGTTGGATGATCATTATGTCAGCAATGCTATCCAATTTTATCTAGCTGAACCAAACTTTTCCCACTGAGTTGAAATACTATCTTAGTCAAATTTTAATTTCTCACATATGTGTGCATTTATTTCTGGACATTTACTATGTTGCAGTAATATCGCTGTCTGTGCCTGTGCCAATTCTATTCTGTTTGGTTTTCAGTAGCTTTACAGAAATATTTGATATCTGGTAAGTCGAGTTCAGCACACTGTTCTTTTTTCATCAGTTTTCTTGGCTTTTATCACACCCTTTTTCTTCTATGTGAGCCTTGAAATCATTTTACACAATTTCTTCCTACAAACAAAGCAAACAAAAACCCAATGGATACTCTAGTGGAAAATGAATTCAACTCAAAAATAATTTTAAAGCATAAACACTTATAATACCATATTCTCCTGCCATCCAGGAATGCAGCCTTTGTTAGCAACCTGTGCTTTCTGTCTGGAAGACTCTAAGATTTTTTTTTTTTTTACTGTCCTTGAAGTTTAGAAAGTCACTAAGAAATGTCAAAATGTTTTTATTCTTTCAGGACTTGATAAACCTTGCTAATCTAGAAACTCAAGACAGTCTTCAGTTCAGAAAAACACATTTTTCTGCTTTGAATTAATTTTCCTTCTTTTACTCCCTATTTTTTCTTCCAGGACTTCTTCTATCAGTACATGCTATGTGTCCCAGATATGTCCTCCAAGTTTGTTATCCGCTTTCTCATGACTCCAATTTCTGCCCCTTGATCTTCTACATCATAATTTCGGTTCTCATTCTCCTAACCAAGTTATTAAATGTTAATTATGAACTATTTTAGTTTTAGAATTAAATGTTGCTGCACCAATTACATCTTCCTGACAATTCTCTGCCATTTCTGTTTTTTGTTAAAGTTCTCACCTATTTCTTCCATCCATCCTATTTTATTGAGACCTGCTGTTCTAAGATGGTCACAGGTGCTCCCTTCTCAAGATTACATTTTTCTTTGATGAGTTATTATTCTCTCCCTTTTGTGTTCCTTCAGCCTGCATACAGGTCAGGTTTGTAAAGACTCTTGATCAGTGGCAAGCCAAGGGAAGACAAGTAGTTTCTTCCTTTGCTACCTGCCAGGGGCTCAGTTCCCAAACTATTAGCCCCTTGGGGGAGGGGATGGAGAATTGCCACTGTACTCACCTCCTTCCCCAAGGAAAAGAAGCCCCCTGTCCCACAAGCAAGGCCTGGGAACACTTCTGACTTCTGTGGGAATCACTTCCCAGGGCCACTGGTATTAACACCATGGATTCAGGCTTTCCAGGTCACAGGGATTGATTCTGTAGGTGAGAATCCTCTTTGAGTGGAGGCGATTTCCACGCTTCCTGGGGCTCTGAAGGTAGCATCTAAAGCTGCGTCTTTGCTCTGTCTTGGGAAAGGATGATCTTTTCCTCTGCTCTAGTTTTTTAGGTTCTTACTGGGCACCAGAGCAACCACAGCCCCTACCTGCTTCCTCCCTGGTGATCCCAAGAGAACCACAGCCCTCAGTAGTACCCTCCAGAAATCTCTCCCAAAGAGGGAGCCAGGGACAGGCATTCAATCCTTTCCCCACACATCCCAGTGTGGGATTTGAACAGATAAAATACTGGTCATTTTGTGCTACTTGTCAGAAACTTAGTTATCTTCCAGATATGGAGAATCTCACTGATAATTACAAGGAGTTAAAATGCTCATTGAAAAAATGTATAGAATGGTTGCAGAGCAGGCCTGAATCCAAACAAGATTTAAATAGAATAAGAATAGCCATCATCAGAGAGTAGTAAGAGAGACCTTTAACTCATGCAGGCTAAACTGGTAACATTTTTCTACTTCATGACTAATTCACATATATACAAAGAGACAGAAGACTGGATAGTAAGTATTTATTGTAGATAAGTGCTGGTATGCTGTTTTATTAGTGAGATGTATATATTTTTGAGGACCCCATAATACATGATTCCATCAGGGAATATGTTAGGGATTCCAATCAGGTCAGAGATTGTCCCTTAGAGCTGTAGTCCCCAACCCTTGGGCTGTGGACTGGTACCAGTCTGTGGCATGTTAGGGACTGGGCCACAGAGCAGGAGGTGAGCGAATGAAGCTTCATCTGTAGTTACAGCTGCTCCCCATCACTAATATCACTGTCTGAGCTCTGCTCCTGTCAGATCAGTCACTGTCTCCCATCACCCCCAGATAGGACCTTCTAGTTGCACGAAAACAAGCTCAGGGCTCCCATCTCCCCCACCCACCCACCTGGGTCTATGGAAAAACTGTCTTCCATGAAACCCATCACTGGTGCCAAAAAGGTTGGGGACCTCTGACTTAGAGGCTGTCCATGCTGCCACGGCTTTACTGGAATGTTTGTCAGAGTCCAACTTCTACATGAGACATCAGATTTCCAAGACCAATGCTTGAAGCATTAGATGTGATACAAAATAGGGAGTTGTTATTTATATAAAACTTGTACATTAAAAAAATTAAGATTGAACAACTCTGCTGACCCCTGAGGAAGCTAAGTGTCCATCAAAGAGCCCTGTGTGAATGTTTCAGTCACCAACCAAACCAATGGCCTACTATAAATTGTATTTAACAGTAGTAAAATTGCAAAATTAAAATATGTATGTACTATGTGCTATAAGGTACTAAGGGAACACAGAGGACTTCAATAATTTAGGTGAGTTATACTGTCTCTTTGAACTTTTTAGCATTCTTTTAAAGCATAATGAGTACAGAATTTAGTCACTAATCCTGTACCAGCTTGCACATTGGAAAAGAAAATCCTACAACAAAGATGGATTCATATCTTTAATTATGTGTTGGGCCTTGTAATCTGTGCTGAGAATATTTAACTGTCCATATTTACAAGCTTTATAAATCATGTGTCTTTCTGTTTAGTAACTTAATCTTAAAAGGAGTCAAAGGAAAAAAGTCATAACTGTTCTTAACAAGTCCTGCTTTATGAATGTATAACCAAAGATCAAGCAAGACCTTTCCTTTATTCAGGACAACAAAAGGTAATGATTAGTCCTAACATTTATTCTTCTTGTATACTCTGTGCTATGAATTTATAAGTGCCTTTACGTTCAGGTATCTCTTAGTTCTCACTTCCTTGAACTAAAACTTTTATTATTTGTATTTCCCACATCATTATAATGCCCACCTGGAGTAACAAACTCAATTTGCCCCAAACTAAAATTAATAGTTCCACGCCTATTTTCTCCTTCCTGACCAACACTCACACAATAACAAAACCCACCTCTTTCTGTTCATTCTATCCACCCTAATCTTCAAAGCCACAACTCTGGAATCATGCAAGACTCTTCTGCTTTGTCTTCCTTGTTATGGTCCAGAGTGTGAGAAAAGACCACCTTAGAAACCAAATTGGGTCAAATTGTGAGTCTTTATTTACTGGCCAGGACTACGTCTACCCCACAGAGTGGCAGGCACAGAAAGTAGCCGTGAGCTAGGAAAATGGCCCCTTTTTAAATGCAAAAACCACACTCTAAAAATCTAATTAGCAAGCGCTTTTACAAAAGCAAGAGAAAGCATTAATCTTACATTTCTAACTTGTTTTAGCACAAATGGTGGGGGGGTTTGAAGCCTTGAGATGGGTTTTGTAGGAGTCACTGGCTGCAGCTAAGATTCAGCCAAGAGGAAGCCTCTGATGTAGCCTAATTACGGACAACATTAATCTTAGTTGAAATACATTCTGCATTCTGTGATCTAAGCCCAAAGGCATTTCAGTAGGTACATGAAGCATCTCAGGCACCTAAGGGGTCCAGGGCGTTTCGACCCCGTACTAGCGGCTATATCTTGTGGGCAGTTGTGCCATGCACCACCGCCCTTCTCCTTAGTTTCTAAACTTAATCACACTAGCAGAGGCGGGATGGCAGGTCCGGAGTCAGATAAGGGTCAGCTGAAAATTTTTCCACTCTCCTAAGCAAGCAAGCAAGCATACAGAAGCTAATGGCTGGTTATTGGCTACCTATGGTCCCTAGGCCCTAACATTCCTCACAGTCATTAACCACCACACCCCTTATTTCCAGTGTCCTAAATATCTTAAAACTTTTCTCCTCATTTCCTCTGAACCTAGTTCAGGTTCTGACCATACCCAACCTGGACCTTCACAAGGGTGTTTTAACTGGTTTCCCTGCTGTTGCATCTCACTGTTTTAACTCATACTTTACACCAGGTGGAGCTTTCCAAAACCTATGCTCATGTTACTCCTTTGCTTAAAACTCCTTAAGGCTCCCCATAAGGGAAAAAGGTGTTTTATCATTCGGATACCTTCATGATTCCTTAAAGATTCCCTTTTTTAAAAAAATATTTTTTCAAGAATTTTGAGGATAATCAAAAGACTCTCTTTCTTTAATACATTGACTGCCATACTAGGAAAAAAATTTTTTTCACTGGTGCCACGGTGCTTTATTAAAACAAAACGATCCTTTCTAATTAGTTATTTTTTATAGTTTTCTGTGCATGAGTTATATGCAACACAATCCATGTTTTTAGAATTAAATTGTCAATATTAATTTTAACAATGAGAATATCAACAAGTAAGATTTTCACAAACCAACTGCAGGGTTTTGCTTCACGAAGCCCCAGGCTTAAAACTAGCCTGAGTTAAATATAACTCACGTGGCAGTCAATGTGTTAATTAGCTTCTACTTAAGTAATAATACTTGTGAAATCACAAGTGTTATTTTCCACTGTGTCTTTTATAATGTTATATAAATATATTTTATATAAAAAATGTAAGTATTTTATAATATTTAAAAATACATGTCTTTGTTCTTATGCCATCTAAAATCATCTTTCATACTGGTCTTTGGAAATATTTACCTAGAAGATGAAATCTAAGCCCTGCATTAGGGCCAGTCTCTGTGGTGTGGATCTTCTTCTGCTTTGTTAGCCGCATCTTTCGTTCTTTCCTTTCACTAAATATCCATGAAGGCTGAAATCCTAGCAGTTCTCCAGTGTGTCATATGGTTGTTTCATCCCTCTCTGCCTTTGCTTGGAGCAGCCCTTTCTCCTGCCTGTTGTTAAAACCACAAGGGAGTTTCTGTCTAGGTCCAGTTGCTTGTCACACAAAGATCCAATAATCGAGACAATAAGGATTCCCAAGGAAGAAAGGAATTTTCTAATATGACAGGTGTCTTGTTGGGAGAAGGGAGAAGCTGCCTGAAATCCATCTCTCAGACCAAAGGAGATCATGGGCTTTTAAAGGAGGGGTCACGTGCCCTGGGGTAGGGGATGGGAGAGGGTGAGTCTGCCCAAGGGCCTTCAGAATCTCAGTTCCTTTGTCTTGCAGAAGATTCACCATTTCTGGGAAATGACTCAAAAGGTCAAGAGTAGTCAAGGGAGAGGATTTTATAGGGGTCATTGGAATTTGTTCAGTGGGGGACCAGTTACATCTCTGCCCGCCCCCCAAATCACAGAGGAATACCTTTCCCTTGTCCTCTAACTTCCTGTGCATACCCCACCGATAGCACTTTTTACATGGAGGGTTGTGTCTGTCATTCGTCTTTCTTTATCTCCAGTGTGCTGGCTTGATGGTTTGGAAAAAAAAATGGAATCAGCAGACCTGGGCTGACTGCTAGCTCTGCCATTAGCTAGCTGGGAACATTGGGCAAACCTCTCTGAGTCTCCCATTTCCAAGGAGGTTGGACCAGGTGATCCCTGAAATTCCTTTCCATTTTGAAATGACAATCTTCTGGGGAGAACAAAAGTAGCAAGGTAGTCTTAGAAAGTGGGAAAATATATTATGAAATAGGATGCACCTCCCATTATTCTTTTTTCTTCTTTCTGTCTTTTAGAGGTCATTTTCTTCTGAGAAAGTCATTTATAAGGACTTTTCTATCCCCAATCCCAGCTGGAGCAAGGACCTAAGACTCCTCTTTGACCAGTTTATGAAGAAATGTGAAGACGGCTCATGGAAATGTTTGCCTTTATATAAACATGGATCCCTTCAAAGGATACAAGACTTCAAAACATTTTTTCATGGTAGGAATGGCCACTTTCTCATGAATAATATTTGAATGTCAAATATAAAACTAAGGACAGATTAAAGCACTAGTTACCGCATGAAAAAGAAAGAATAGTGCAGGAGAGTATTTATATAGTCCCCAGTTTATAGGCCAGAACTCTCAGTAAATTCTGCAGACTGTAGGAGAGCATAAAGCCTATTGTCAAGAGTAAGACTGCCCCACCCCCACTCCGGCACCTGGCATCCTCATCGCCAATAGCAGGAGTGAAGAAGAGGCCCTAGAGAGCTCCACCCTCCCACAAGCTCATTACCCCTCTGTCCTGAGGCTGTCATCAACTCTCATTTTGCCGTTTATCCCTGTATCTGGCTATGTCACCCTAAGAAGCTCAGAAAACTCAGGTCATCCCTTGTCTCCCAGACTACATCTTTAAGGCACCCACCCTATACCCAACACTCACAGCACATTACACTTCTATCCTTCTGGGTTTTGTTTTTGTTTTTTTAAATTAAGACATTTTTGTTTTCTTTCAGCAGTTTTAGTTTTATAGAAAAATGTTTAGGAAATACAGAGAGTTCCCATATACCCCTTACCTCTTCCCTCTCCTAATTTCCTCTATTATTTGTTTGTTTGTTTGTTTGTTTTGAGACAGAGTGTCACTCTGTTGCCTGGGCTAGACTGCTGTGGCGTCAGCCTAGCTCACAGCAACCTCAAATTCCTGGGCTCAAGTGATCCTCCTGCCTCAGCCTCCCGAGTAGCTGGGACTACTACTACTGCGCCACCATGCCCGGCTAATTTATATATATACACATATATATATTAGTTGTCCAACTAATTTCTATTTTTTTAGTAGAGACGAGGTCTCACTCTTGCTCAGGCTGGTTTTGAACTCCTGAGCTTAAATGATCCGCCTGCCTCGGCCTCCCAGAGTGCTAGGATTACAAGCGTGAGCCACCGCGCCTGGTCCTTTCTGTGGGTTTTGACGAATATAAAATGACAGGTATCTGTCATCATAGTATCATACTGAATTGTTTCACAGATATTACCAAGTTAGTCATTATCTTTTAATCATCTAAACACATCTTTAGGTAGTACTTTGGGGATTGTGATGATTTTTTTTAAATGACCGGAAGTAGGCCCTTAAATGCCTGACAATCATATTTTATATTTCCCTAGTCTGTTCACTCTCCTGCCCTCCTTGATTCCTTTTCCTACCTTTTTCTTTCTTCTCATGCCTCTACTACTTTCTTTCCCATTCTTACTTTCAGCTGATCTCACTTTCTATTTCACTAAGAGAAAAGCAAAGCAGTCAGAAGACAACTTCCAAACTCCCACTGCCCCACGTAGCCTCCTCCCTTCACCTGTGCCGGATGCTCTGCTGCCTGTCTGCTATGAATGAACTGTCCACACCTTTGGGGAGGCCAGATGCTCCATTTGTGCACTGCATTCCATCCCCTGTGGCCTACTGAAGGACATCTCTTTCTGCTAAGTCTTTGCCATCAGTGTACAGGCGTGCCACAACTGCATTTCTCTCTTCTTGGTCTCTTTTGAATCCACTCCAGTCAGGCTTTCACCCCCACCATGTCATCAAAACTACTCTTGTCAAGGGCACCAGTGACTTTCATATTGCTAAATCCAGTGACTCCTCTCAGCTCTTGGCACAGCTGGTAACTCCTTTCTCCTTGAACTTTGCTTCCAGAACACCACAGTCTCCTACTTCACTAGTCCTTCCTTTTCAGTTTCTTATGCCAGTTCCTCTTCATCCTCAAACTCTTAATGTTAAGGTAGCCCCATGTCTCAGTCATTAGTACTCCTTTCTTTACTCCATTGGTAATCTCATTTAGATGGCTTTAGAAGCCATCCAAAAGCTGACAACTTCCAATTGAATGGTTGAGATTTAGTGGCTGGCTTCAAATTCTGGTTCCACTGTTTAAAGCTGTGCAACTTTGGGCAAGTTATTAGTACTTTACCTTTCTGTGCCTCAGTTTCCTCATGGTAGATACTTTAGTATTTGCTGAAGGAATGGATGAAACAAAAATAAAACTACTTTAATCAAGAAAAAAATGGTAGGCCGGGCAAGGTGGCTCACGCCTGTAATCCTAGCACTCTGGGAGGCCGAGGCGAGTGGATCGCTCAAGGTCAGGAGTTTGAAACCAGCCTGAGCAAGGGCGAGACCCCATCTCTACTAAAAAATAGAAAGAAATTAATTGGCCAACTAAAAATATATAGAAAAAATTAGCCAGGCATGGTGGCGCATGCATGTAGTCTCAGCTACTTGGGAGGCTGAGGCAGAAGGATTGCTTGAGCCCAGGAGTTGGAGGTTGCTGTGAGCTAGGCTGACACCACAGCACTCTAGCCCGGGCAACAGAGTGAGATTCTGTCTCAAAAAAAAAAAAAAGAAAAGAAAAGAAAAGAAAAAATGGTAAAGGAAGGGGTAGGGAGAGATTTGTTAAAGGGTACAAAATTACAGCTAGATAGGAGGAAAAAATTCTAGTGTTCTATGCCGCTGTGGGATACAGTTAACAATAATATATATTTCAAAGGGATAGAAGGAGGATATTGAACCTTCCCTACACAAAGGAATGATAAATGTTTAAGGTGATAGATATATGAATTACCTTGATCTGATCACTATGCATTATATGCATCGAAACATCACCGTGTACCCTATGAATATGTACTATTGTCAATTTAAAAATTAAAAACATAAGTAAAGTTAGGTCAATTTAAACTCAAAAAAAGTAACTCTAACACTCAAACTCTCAAAACTCAAAAAACTCAAAACTCAAAAAAACACTCTAACACTCTAATCACTCAAAAAAAAAGAAAAAGAGAAAGTGATAGAGTTCTTAAATTTCTTTGAAGAATCTCCAATATATATAGAGAAAAGAATTGTTCTATTTTATAAATGAAGGAAAAGAACTGGTAGTTTGTATTGCTGATTCCATTCCAACTATTACCACATCACACAATTAATTGAATGTCCTTAGCCCAGTGCAATCTGTCTTCTACCCTAACAGCCCTCTTGAAGTATCTTCACTCAAGCCACTAGTGACCTACATGCTAAATTCTATGGGCATTGTTAGCCCTTATTGTACTGGACCTCCCTGGTGGTCTCTTCCTCCTTGACACTTTTTCCCTCTTGGCTTTCATAAACTTCTCAGACCAATCTTGCCTCCTTCTTCTGCCAGCTCCTTAAATACCAGTGTTTTCCAGGATTCCGTTCCTACATGGCTGTGCTCATCCCCTCATCCAACTCCCACCCGCTCTTGACTGAAACTTGTCTCTCTCAGAATTGAGAGGAGTTTGGGATCTTCTTTGCTACCCACACTTGCTTTCAAACCATCACTTCCCCCTCATCTTAGAAAACCCTCTGTCCCTTTGAGCTTTCTATTGTCTGACTTTATCACCTTCTCCTCCCTTCCATGCTGCTGTCATCTGCCAAGCTCTCCCTCAATGCTGAGTGTTTCAGCAGCTGGGTGTCCATTTCCCCTCTGCCCAGCTCCGCTCACCATTCTCAGCAACTCCAGCATGCACACCCGTGGCTCCTCGGTGTGTTCGCTTTCTCGCACCTCTGAACTTTCTTTCCCGAGCCCCGCCACACACTCCCATGAACATCTCGAGCCTTGACATCTTCAAAAAGTGCACAGTCTCCCAGTGCACACGTGTAGACATCCTGCTTTCTCACCACAGCCTTTTTCCTTCTAGCTTATTTGTTCAAAGACCTCTCAGAAACAATTCTTTGATCTCATTAAGACCTTCAGTTCTTAGAGTCCTTTACTTTCTCCGTGTCCCATAGCCTTCTTCTATCTGAACTTCTCCAGCCCACTTGCATAGGAGAACCCCAGTCCTGAACGAATCTAACTACCTGTCATCTCTTCTTTGCATCTCTAGGCATTGCTAGAGAAAATTGCCCCACCTAGCAGATAAGTTTGGTGATTGTGGGTTTTTTGTTTTTGTTTTCTGAGACAGAGTCTCACTCTGTTGCCCAGGCTAGAGTGCCATGGCATTAGCCTAGCTCACAGCAACCTCAAACTCCTGGGCTCAAGCTATCTTCCTGCCTCAGAGTAGCTGGTACTACAGATATAGGCCACCACACCCAGCTAAGTTTTCTATTTTTAGTAGAGATGGGGTCTCCCTTTTGCTCAGGCTGCTCACATACTCCTGACTTCAAGTGATCCTCCCACCTCGGCCTCCCAGAGTGCTAGGATTACAGGTGTGAGCCACCAAACCCTGCTGGTGATTGTGGTTTTATATTGTTACAGTGGTCTTCTAACTTATCTCCTGCCTCCATTCTTATCCTCCTCAAAGTCCTTCTTCAACTGTTAGAGTGATTAGAATTGCAGATCTCATTACATTACTCCACTGCTGACTTAAGGCCAGCCCCTATCTTAAAAGACCAGTGCCTTTTAGGCTTTCAAATGCATATTAAGCACCTGAGAACCTTGTTAAAATGCAGGTTCTACTTCAGTGGGTCAGAGATAGAGCCTGAGATGCTGCATTTCTAACAACTTGTCTCACCATCTTTATTTTTCTCATTTTCATCAGATAACGTCAAAGCCTGGTAATCTAGACCAGAAATTTTTTTTAAAGCCAAATTTAGCAGTGGGGGGTTGTATTCTAACTTTAATGGTGCTAATGTTAATAAGTTCTGATAACCCACTACCATCGGACCAGCCTAGACCAGAAATTTTGAATTCCTATTCTAAGTAAAAAATTAGAGGGGTTTGATGTTTACATTATCCTGAAGTCCCAGAATGTCAGACTTGAAGGAGATTTTAGAGGTCATTTAGGTTTATCTCTTCATTGTATGAATAAAGCTTAGAGCAAAAGAGCAAGTTCTAAGCCAGAGCTGGGCCAAGATTTTAATTTTCTCAACTCCCAGGCAAAGATTCTTTCCACTATACCATGATACGATCCCCAATTTTATGTTTTTTTGTCTGACCTTCTAAGTCATTGATTTCCTCAACAACTGCTTGAGTACGCATACCATGTGCATATGTCGGTGCCAGTTGTTGGGCGTGGGTAGTCTAAAAGACAGAGTGCCTGCCCCAGGACACAAGGCATCCTCTCCTGTCCTTCACTTCTCCTGGATCTTCTCATCACATATCTTTTTCCAAGTTTATAAATGTAAATTTGGTAGAAATAAAAGAAACTTAGATAATTTTATATATGGCAAATCATGATGAGCTGTGAAAGCAAGCACAGAGTATGTGGAATTAAATTTTGAAATGGATATGAAAGGACAAATATACCCATCCTTCCAGCAGTAGCTTTCAGTCTTTATTTTGAAGTGAGCTACATTTTGACTCAATCCAGTACCCCCCTCTTTGCTCACAGTTGAAAAAACTGTATCGAAACAAGTATAGTACTCACCCAGGATATATACGAAGTATTCTTTGTCTTTTTAAAGTCTTGTTACAACCCATTAATTTGATTTCATGACCCCTAATGATACCAACCCCCCAGTTTGGGAGCTTAGAGTCACAATCACACTTGAATATTTTATGAATATTGGGTTGAACTGGCCTGTTTCTGATTCAGTATAACTGACAAGCCAAACTCATGCCTGCCAGGAAAACCTTCTCCTTTCTGTTACATTATTAATTTTCTCTAAATCCCATTTAACCACTTATTCCAAGAAAGATTGCCGTCTATACCTTACTGTTTTAGGCAGCATACTGTTCACATTTGTATACTATATCTGATTGCCATGTGTGAGTAAATACTTTGTTTTGATTTCATGTATGTTTACTCTGTCCCCAGTTAGACTGTTAATTCTATGAGGCCAAAGATCTTATATTCTTTTTTTTTTTCTCCTGGACAGCTTGTTAAAACATACTATATTCATGGCTGGGCGTGGTGGCTCACGCCTATAATCCTAGCACTCTGGGGGGCTAAGGTGGGCAGATCGCTCGAGGTCAGGAGTTCAAAACCAGCCTGAGCAAGAGCAAGACCCCGTCTCTACTAAAAATAGAAAGAAATTAATTGACCAACTAAAAACATATAGAAAAAATTAGCTGGGCATGGTGGCGCATGCCTGTAGTCCCAGCCACTCGGGAGGCTGAGGCAGGAAGATTGCTTGAGCCCAGGACTTTGAGATTACTGTGAGCTAGGCTGACGCCACGGCACTCTAGCCCGGGCAACAGAGTGAGACTCTGTCTGAAAAAAAAAATAAATAAATACTATATTCTTGTTTCTTTGGGACCATCCCATTCCTTTCAGTTTTGCACCCATTTGACATTTTAATTCAATCATCTGTTGACATGTGAGTCTAGCAGAGTACAAGTGCTTGGCTCTGTCATGGTATTTCTCTCACACTTTTTTTTTTTTAGCCACCAGTGACTGATGTGGGATCACACTTGTTTCTCATGTGCCCATTCACCTCATTTTCCTACAGACCCAAAATTTACGAAAGAAGATCTAATGACACAGACCCGTCTCTTCACGTGCAGCTTTGAGGAGGGCCTGGGCTTTGAACATGCAATATTCTATAATGATGTTGAGAAAAGGACGGTTTGCTTGTTTCAAGGAGGTCTTTACCTGGAAGGAATGCCTGGGTAAGAAGGATAGCCTAGAAATGTGGATCTAAAATATTTTTATCTTATAGCGCCCCCACATATCCATAAACTACAATGAAGGCATTCAAATGGTAATGTAGATGTATATTTATTGACATGAGAAGATGTTTATAATACATTATTAAAGAATATCATATCTATATTGTTAATATTTATTAAATATTTAATATATTAAAGAGCATATGTGATATATTATTATAGGACATAGCAATAAAGTATAATTTGAAGGAGTGTCATTAACATGTTAACAGTGGCTTATCACTGACTAGATGGTAGTATTATGGGTCTTACATTTTTTTTCTTTTTTCTTATGTTTATCTACATTTTTAAAATTTATAAAAAATGAATGTGTGTAGTTCTTTAAAGAAAAACATAATATAAATTTTCTAAATTGTATTTTAGCTTTTTTCTTGCTTATAATCTGATTACTATTAAGTTCTGGTTTTATTACAAATGCTTAAGACTATACTATTGTGCTATGAACAGGCCAAGCATGATGCCTTATGCCTGTAATCCCAGAAATTTGGAAGGCCAACGCAGGAGGATCACTTGAGCCCAGGAGTTGGAGACCAGCCTGGGCAACACAGTGAGATCCTATCTCTAAATAAAAAAAATTTTAAATTAACCGAGCATGATAGTGCACACTTGTAGTCCCAGCTACTCAGGAGACTGAGGCAGAAGGATCATTTGAGCCCAGGAGTTTGAGGATCATTTAAGCCCAGGCTATGATTGTGCCACTGTACTCCAGCCTGGGTGACAGAGAAAGACCATGTCTCTAAATAAATAAAAATAATAGAAATATGCTATGAACAAAATAAACTTAGGGACATGGGTATTATTTGACATTCACTATACTGGACATGGACTAAATGGACCTTTCATAAGTAAATTGTGTGAAATGCTTGGATAATTTCTCTTTAGAGGCTCTCTGTTTTGGAACTTCTGCAAACATTTCTCCTCTACTCCTGTTGTGACTAGATTCCTTCATGGAGGTGCCATTGCAACCATGATTGATAGTACTCTTGGTATGTCTGCGCTAATAGCTGGGAGAACTGTCATGACTGCAAATCTCAACATCAATTTTAAAAGGTAAATTCATAATCATTCTCTGCTTCTCCTTAGATGTTGTAAGTTCATGTTCCCCAGCTGTTATAAGTTCATGTCCTAAGACAAAGATTTGTGTGCAAGTGATTATTAAGGAAGTGTTCCCAGAGGAAACTAGCATGGGAGTGGGAGAAGGAGGACAGGGAAGGTGAGGAAGTCAACCAAGGTTGAGCTCTCAAAGTCCTGCAAAGGGTAGCTTTAGCCTCATCACGCAGAGGAACTCTGGAATGAAATTTATGCCTCAGAATAATTCCTCCCTCAGGGAAGAGGGTCTTCATATTCTTATACCCATCAGTCATTAAGATAAGGACCATCTTGGGGACTATAAATTCTCAGGTACTTCTAAGGCTTTCTGTTTTTCAGCATAGCAAGCTGTAGGGCATATAACCCCAAAAAAGTGAGAAAAGCATCCAAGGGGCTCTGGGTGGAGCATCAATCATCCACTCCTTAAGAAAAATACATGTTTAAATAACATAGAAATAAAAGGACAACAATCCTAGCATTCTGGGAGGCCGAGGTAGGAGGATTGATTGAGCTTAGGAGTTCAAGACCAGCCTGAGCAAGAGTGAGACCCCATCACTAAAAAAGAAAGAAATAAAAGGACATCAGATGAGTTTGGTATCCATCAAATATAAAGCTTGGTATGATCTCATTTAATTCTTCAACCATACAGCTTTACCCCTACAGTAAACAAAATAATATGAATACAGGCACAGGATTAAGATAGCAACAGGACAGAACAGAATTTAGGAACAGAGAGTTGAATCGATGAGGTTTTGTGGGTTATTACCTCACACAATAGGAACCATTTAAGTTACAAAACATTTCCATTAGTACCCCTGAAAGTTATATGGATTGTGTGGCCATTGTCAGGGAGCCATGCTTTATAGGGTACAGGTTTATTTACTATAAGAAATCCATAGCCAAGCATGTCCTACTAAGGGCATTCGACAGAAAAGGATTCTTCCCCCTAGAAAATATCATTAGTTTATTTCAGGCATCAGGAAACTGTTTCTGTAAATATTTTATGCCTTATGGACTATATGGTCTCTAACACAACTACTCAACTCTGCCATTACAGCACAAAAGCAGCCTAGACAATACATAAACAAATGGGTGTAGCTATGTTCCAATGAAACTTTATTTACAAAACACAGGTGGCCAGTGGGCTGTAGTTTGCCACACCCCATTCTATTTATGTGGAGGTCCATTTGGAAGAGATTAGACAAGGCCATTTGCTTCTTTTGTTTTTTGTTTGTTTTCCCTGGGAGTTTTTCCCTCTGCTACACACACACACACACCATGAATTCTGGCCAGCTGCTTTAACTTCTCCCTCCCCAGCTGCCAATAATACTAACTTCAAAGTAAATGACTTAAATAGGACAGAAATTTATCATGTGAAAGAAGTCTAGGAGAAGGCATCCTGGGCTGGTATGGCAGCTCCATGGTTCCCAGAAATGCAGGCTCCTTCCAGCTCACCTTTTCACAGTCCAGAATGGCAACAAGAGTCATCACATGTCCTGGACAGCAGGATTGAGGATGGGGAGAAGAGGGATGTCATCTTTGTTTTCAGTTTCATTTTATTGCAGTAAGAACACTTATTAAGAGACCTACTCTCTGAACACATTTTTAAGTGTGCAATCCAATATTGTTAACAATTGATGCAATGTTGTATAGCAGATCTGTAGAACTTACTCATCTAGTGTAATTAAAACTTATGCCCATTGATTAGCAATTTCCCATTTCCCTCTCCCCTAACCCCCAGCCCTTGATTACCACCATTGTACTCTCTATGAGTTTGACTATTAACCAATCAAACTTTGCATTCTCACCAACAGTGTACAAGGCTTCCAATTTCTCCACTTCCTTACCAACACTTAATGTCTTTGGGGTTTTTTGTTTTATAATAGCCATCCTAACAGGTGTGAAGTGATATTTCATTCTGGTTTTGATTTACATTTCCCTGATAATTAATGACATTGAGCATTTGTAATATACTGTTGTACTGTTGTTCATTTGTATGTCTTCTTTGGAGAAATGTCTACTCAAGTCTTTAGCCCATTTTTAAATTGGGTGGTTAATCTTTTGCTGTTGAGTTATAAGAGTTTCTTATATATTTTGACAGCCTTAATCTGTTGCCTGGGCTAGAATGCTGTGGCATCACCCTCGCTCACAGCAACCTCCAACTCCTGGTCTCAAGAAATCCTACTGCCTCAGCCTCCCAAGTTGCTGGGACTACAGGCATGCACCACCTTGCCCAGCTAATTTTTTACATATATACTTTTCGTTGTCCAGCTAATTTCTTTCTATTTTTTTAGTAGAGACAGGTCTTGCTCTTGCTCAGGCTGGTCTTGAACTCCTGAGCTCAAACGATCCGTCTGCCTCAGCCTCCTGGAGTGCTAGGATTATAGGTGTGAGCCGCCACACCCGGCCCTAACAGGTTTTGCCCATCGTGAGAATCCATGTGGAACAATCTTATATTTTTCTGGTCTTTAGCACTATTTTCCTGATTAAAAGAAATCAGGGATCTTTGTAAAGTAGCTATTGCATATCTTAGCCAAGATGTGCTTTGTTACTAGAATTAAAAGTAATGATCATAACAATAATGTTAATGATAATAATTTTCTACATATAAGATCATGATATCTGTAAACATATCATTTTACTTTTTCCTTTCCAATTTGGATATGTTTTATTTATTTGTCTTGCTTAATTGCTCTGGCTAGGATTTTTAGTACAGTGTTGAATAGAAATGGCAACAACCCTTGTCTTGTTCCTGATCTTAAAGGAAAACTTTTTAGTCTTTTACCATTTAGAATGATGTTGATTGTAGTTTTCATAAATGGCCTTTATTATTATAGTTTCCTTCTGTTGCTACTTGTGCCTTAGATTTTTAACCTCTCACCCGAACTGTCATTGTACCTCCTTCTCTCATATTATCTTTGTGTGTCATCAACGACTTTTGTGTACCTCTTGAATGAACAAGATGAACAATAGAATAAATTAGTCAAAATATAACCAAAAAGAAAGTGAGATTTTGATAGCAATTTCATGGCCTTTAAAGATTAACTTGGGTAAAGTTGTCATCTTTTTTTTTTTTTTTTTTTTTTTTACTGGATACATTTTTAGCACTTTTAGACAAGGAAAGTTGTTACCTGGCTAATTTTTCTTTCTTTCTTTTTTTTTTTTTTTTTTTTTCTGTAGAGATATGGTATTGCTCTGTTGTCCAGTCTAGTCTCGAACTCCTGGCCTCAAGCAATCTTTCCACCTTGGCCTGCCAAAGTACTAGAATTACAGGCATGAGCCACCACTCCCAGCCTGGATTGTATCAGTAGGTTAGAATTTAACATTTATCAGGCCCTATGTTTTGTGTAAAGTTGTTTAGGTTCATAATAATAATAGTAATAATAACCAAATTTAATATGATCAGTTGATGTCCCTTCAGGATATCAGAGGTAACAACCTGGGATTAAATTTTAATTGAAGATAATTTACAGTGTCAGTTAAGGATCAAGTGCCTTAATCTACCTTACTGTTTCTAAGAAGCAAGAGTGTTCCTTAACGATTTCAAATAATTTCCAGCCCTCTGAACCAAATGTCACACTTGATTTCTTTCTTTCTTCTTAGCAAATTAAGATAGAGAAAGCAGCTTATAACTAGTGGCGACTAGCCAGCTGAAAGGATCAATATCTAGGCATGTCTATAACCCATTCATGATAAATCAGTTGAGAAGCTCTGGATTAGTCTTCTTCATGCAACATGGCAGATAAGAAATACTGAAGGATGTTCCTCCTTCAAAACAAGTAGATCCTGCACCAAATACACAAGGAAATAAACTGCCAAGAGTGAGTATCAGCAGAAACAATAAATAACATATTTAGATCCCCATGGACTTAAGATATCATGATAATCAATACACAATATGAAAGAACAAAGTATAAGATGTTTAAAGAAATAAAAGATGAAATCACAAAAAGAGAAAGCAATAATAAACTATGAAAATTATTAGGCAGATTTGCCTTGGAATCTAATAGAACTTTTAGAAATAAAAGTGTAATTGTTTAAAAACAAAAACACCTCAGTGAATAGGTTAAAGGGCTATTTAAATAGCCGAGGGCCAGCTCATACTAGTAATCCCAGCCCTTTGGAAGACCGAGGCCTTGCGCCCAGGAGTTTGAGGCTACATCGAGCTATGATCATGCCACTGCGCTACAGTCTGGGCAATAGAGCGAGACCCTGTCTCTTAAAAAACAACAAGAACAACAAAACAAACAAAAAAAATAGCTGAAAGTGAACAGAAATATAGAACTGAAGAAATTACCCTGATAAAAATATTTGTTGGTGAAGGTTAAAACTTTTCCTCAGGCCAGGCATGGTGGCTCACACCTGCAATCCCAGCACTTTGGGGGGCCAAGGTGGAAGGATCATTTGAGGCCAGAAGTTCAAGACCAGCCTGGGCAACAGAGCAAGAGCCCATCTGCACAAAAAACAGAAAAAACAGCCAGGTGTGGTGGCGAGTGCCAGTAGTCCCTGCTACTCAGGAGGCTGAGGCAGGAGGATCTCTTGAGCCTGGGAGTTTGAGGTTGCAGTGAGCTATGATGACACCACTGCACTCTAGCCTGGGTGACAGAGCAAGTCCCTGTCTTAAAAAAAAAAGAAAAGAAACAACTTTTCCTCTGAATCTATTTAGAAACAAAAAACTGTGGAATGTTATTTCTTTCTCTCCTACTGTAACTACCCCACCTTGTCTGTACAGAAAGGTTTCACTGCGGCCTGCATGGTATAAGAACAAGAGGGGTAATGTGAAATCTTGTGGCTAGGTAACACAGGAGTTTCTCTCTAAGTTTATTCCATTATAAGAATTTAAAGCAAAGCTTTAAAAACTGCATTCACTAGTTTTCTTCAAGAGAAAGAAAAATGGGGTAAGCCCTAGGCTTCTGTTTCTTGTTTGTTTGCTTTTTAGAGTTTAGATTGCTTTTCATTCTGTTTTTGTTTTCCAGAAGCTCAGATCACTTTAACAATCTCATGGAACTGTATCTCTACTTTGTAGCCAGTTAGAGCTTTTAGGAGCTCATTCCTCCAAAATGCACAA
Source organism: Cheirogaleus major (assembly GCA_963574435.1). NCBI lineage: Eukaryota > Metazoa > Chordata > Mammalia > Primates > Cheirogaleidae > Cheirogaleus > Cheirogaleus major. Next base: position 61,732 of record CAUYPO010134937.1, read on the forward strand.
TTAAATCCTGTTCTCTATTTTTACTAAAAATTCATTAGATAATTTATAACTCTACTGATTTTTATAATCTTACAGCCCAGTAAGCCTTCAAATTGATTCTCCCTACAAGATACTTTCCCCCCTCTATTGAGATTTAATCAAGAGTTCCATATGGATCAACAGATCCATACGCTTAGTGGTGGTGGTGTTGGTAATGGTGTCGGTAAAAAGACTAAATTGGTCACCAGCTCCATGGTTTCAGTGTGATATTGAGATATATCCCATAAATATATCAAAATGCCCACCTCAGCTAAGTCATTTAGCAGATCTAACAAGCTCAAGTGCAAAAGGGGAAGCAGAACTTTCAATCAGACTGATAATATTTGGATCCCACATGTGCCACCAAATAGATGTGGCTTTGCCAAGTTACTTAACCTCTCTGGGCCTCAGTTTCCTATCTATTCACTAAGGATAATAATACTTTTCTTAGAGAAGTGTTTGAAGGATCACAGTTAATGTACTTAGAGCTAGCAATTTAATATGTCAAATGGGCCTTTTTAATTATTATTTTCAAATCTAGGCTTAGGAAAAAGGAAAGAAAGGGAAGGAAAGAAAAAAATTACCCTGAATCCAGCACAGAGAGAAAAGGAAATAGACAATATAAAGAGAGCTTAAGCTATAGAGGACAAATGAAAAGTTCTAATATGCTCTAATCAGAGTCCTAGAAAAATAGAATAGAGAGAATGGAAAAGATCCTGTATTTGAAGAAATAATGGATTCAGCATATTTTAGAACTAAAGAAAATCACAGGTGGCTCACACCTGTAATCCTAGCACTCTGGGAGGCTGAGGCTGGCAGATCGCTCAAGGTCAGGAGTTCGAAACCAGCCTGAGCAAGAGTGAGACCCCATCTCTACTATAAATAGAAAGAAATTAATTGGCCAGCTAAAAATAATTAGCGGGACATGGTGGTGCATGCCTGTAGTCCCAGCTACTTGGGAAGCTGAAGCAGGAAGATCGCTTGAGCCCAGGAGTTTAAGGTTGCTGTGCGCTAGGCTGACGCCAGGGCACTCTAGCCCAGGCAACAGAGTGAGATTCTGTCTCAAAAAAATAAAAATAAATTTAAAAAAAAAGAAAATCATGAATGCACAGATAGAGAAAACACAAGAAATATCAAGCAAGATAAATAAAAATAAATCCATACCTAGAAATATAGAGAAATTGCAAAATATTTAAGACAAAGAAATCTTAAAAGGAGAGACAAAAGATCACTCATTACAGAGCAGTGCTGCCTCTTGGAAGCAAGAGGGCACCATAACACTGGCAGTAAACCTCAATAGGAACAGGAGAAGCTAGAAGACAACAAAATATCTTAAAAGTACTGAAAGAAACATGTCAACCTAAAATCATGCTCTCAGCAAAGCTAGCTTCCAAAAATGAGGGCAAAATAAAGGTGTTTTCATTCAAACAAAAATGGAGTTTGTGGAACAACAGAACACTACCCACGGAACTTCTAAAGGATATACTTCAAAAAGAAGGAAAGTAATCCTAACAGGCAGGAGCATGGGAAAAGGAATTGTGAGCAAATAAATTGGTGAGCATGAATATAACAAAAATCTAAATAGAGTCTCTATATATGTAATAATAATGTCTAAATTCCAGGGATTAACAAAAGGACAGCTAAAATACTGGACAACAATAGCATGTTTGGGAGAGGGCAAACGGAGTTAATGTTCAAACATCCTTGTATTTTTCAGTGGGGTGATGATTAAGAGAAAATGAAGGTAAAAGTAATGCCTAAAACAGCAGAAGAATAAAAATCAAATAAAGAAATGAATAGAGGCCAGGTGCAGTGGCTCACGCCTATAATCCTTAGCACTCTGGGAGGCCGAGGCGGGCGGATCGCTCGAGGTCAGGAGTTCAAGACCAGCCTGAGCAAGAGCAAGACCCCGCCTCTACTATAAATAGAAAGAAATTAATTGTCCAACTAAAAATATATAGAAAAAATTAGCCGGGCATGGTGGCGCATGCCTGTAGTCCCAGCTACTCGGGAGGCTGAGGCAGAAGGATTGCTTGAGCCCAGGAGTTTGAGGTTGCTGTGAGCTAGGCTGACGCCAGGGCACTCTAGCCCAGGCAACAGAG
>CAUYPO010134938.1:0-10171 GCA_963574435.1 Cheirogaleus major
AATTTTGTCAAATGCTTTTTCTGCGTCTATTGAGAGGATCATATGGTCTTTGTTTTTGTTTCTGATATAGTATACTTTTGATTAAAATACTTATCACAAGTTTACATGAACTAAAGTCCATGTCTTCAACTCAGAGTGGATATCTTAATGCCCTTTTTCAGAAACTCAATTAAACTTAATTCTAAAAATATGGTCATAAAGGAAAAATATAAAATTTTCAATGCATTAGAAGATATATCCTGAATTGTCTAGGATAATGAAAGTCCCAGAACAACTCCTTTTCTTCACATTATATATTGTTAACCACTCAAAATATAATAATTAAAGCATTCAATGACAGTTGATTTAGTTAAAATCCTAGAGAATTTTGATTAAGATTATAAATAGGGCTGGATGCAATGGCTCATGCCCGTAATCCCAGAACTTTGGGAGGCTGAGGCAGGTGGATCCCTTGAAGTCAGGAGTTAGAGATCAGCCTGGGCAACAGAGTGAGACCCCATCTCTACAAAAAAATTTAAAATTAGCGGGGCATGGTGGTACATGCCTGTAGCCCCAGCCACTTGGGAGGCTGAAGTGGGAGGATTGCTTGATTCCAGGAGTTCAAGACTGCAGTGGGCTATGATTGTGGCACTCTACTCCAGCCTGGGCAACAGAGTGAGATGCCATCTTTTAATAATTGTGAGTAATAGTGTCTATATGGAATATCTCATTTACAAAAGAATTCAACATATGGCATTTTATATCAATCCTTACAAGATCCAGTATAGCACTGGAAGGTATAGGTATTTTAGCTGATTGGTGTCTTAAGGGCATTTATTAATTTAGATATAAAAAACAGTGGACATTATTTTGGTGTTGACTATTAAATGAAAGCATTTCAAATTTAAGGAGATATTCTCCATGTCTATAGTTACACAAAAGTATGGCTTATTGATTGTACATTTTTAAAAAACAAACTTTTCATTTCTGCCTACCTCTTTAAAACTCTTAACTATTTTCTCAAGGATTTACTAATTTGTGTATTCTCATTTGGAAGAAACTGAGTTTGAAGCTCAATACTTTATTCTTAGCACCAGGGAAAGGCCATGCTTGGACATAATTGCTATAATCAGTCTCCACTGAACAAGAAAGGATCACCAAAATTAATGAATTCTTAGCATGAAGGCAATCCTACAACAGTGTCAGACCAATTTTTTTGGAAATTTCTGGTTTTCAACCTGGAGATACTTATTTTTTTTTTTTTCAATCTGAGCAAGTTTTGTCTATCTGTCAGTATTCTGGTTCATATAAATTTCTGTGATTATCTCCCTAGCCCACCCCACTTAATCATTGCTAAGTTCATTCACAATCACATGCTTTCAGTCTGTGACATTCTCTGCTCTTCCTGGTTGTTAGCAATTATCTTCGGGCCATTCCTCAGGAATCGAGGAACACTTTGATACCTCGAATAATTATTTTCTCACTATCACTAGAAGAACTTCTCTGTTCTATGCTTATATGTATAAGGAATAGCTTGGGCAAATGTCTAAAAGAAACAGGCAGGTAAAAGTTGAAAGAAAATGATATTTCTGTCAATGAAGAAAACAGATTCAGGCAGAGATGCTAAATGTTGTTTAATGTAGGACTGTGGTTCTAGTGGATGGCTGACATTGATGGAAACTCTAAGTTACTTTAAAAATTATAATAAGAGATATATTTTAATTTATCATCCTGATGTTCTAATGGATAAATACATGTGTTTAGCATGGGATCTTTTATGAAAAATATCTTGACTCTTTATTCCTGAGTAGATATATTCTTTAAACTAGGAATGCCAGTACCCTGAAAATCAGCCTTGTTATAATGTATATTAATTAAATCTTTCATCATATATTTATTTAAAATCTAACCTGGACTAGATATGGCCTTAGATGCTAAGGGTATAGTGGTAAACATATATCTGCATCCTCAAAGAGTTTACATTCTAGTAGAGGAAATAAACAATAATAATATTTTGCTTAGTTACATTTGTGGGAAATGCTATATGAAAAAGAAATGCAGGATTCAATGAAAGTATATGACAGAACCCTACTTAATGAAGTGGGTAGAGAGAAAATAACATTTGGCTGAAATGACACTTCGAAGATGCAGTTACCTAAGTGGAAAAAATTCTGGGTGCAGACTTTTCAAGTGGAGAAAATAGCAGTAGTCCCCCCCTTATCTGTGGTTTTGTTTTCCATGGTTTTAGTTAACCACAGTCAATAAATATTAAATGGAAAGTTCCAGAAGTAAACAATTTATAAGTTTTAAATTGTGAGATGTGCTAAGTAGCATGATGGAATCTCGTGCCAACCCACTCTATCCCACAAGGACACGAATCGTCCCTTTGTCTGGCATGTCCACACTGTAGATGCTGCTTGCTTGACTGTCAATCACTTAGTAGCTGTCTTGGACATAAGGTTGAAAAAACAGAATACACAGGATACAGTACTATCTGTGGGGTTCTTGTACTGTATTCCCTGAGGATAAGAGGGGACTACTGTACAAGAATACCATGAGGCAACTAGGAAAATGGTGTATATCAGTTTCCTAGGCATGTTGTAACAAGGTGCCACAAACTGTTTGGTTTGAAACAACAGAAATTTATTCTTTCACAGTTCTGGTGCTACAGACAGAGATACAGATTAACTTTAGACTTGGTTAGGTAGAAAAAAAAAATTGGGGCATGCATGTTAAAAATATAAGGGCCACTTCTAAAGTAATAAAAGTAGAAAGTTGAAAAAACATAAGATAATTTTATCAATTTAATGGTTGTGAGTAAAGGGAAAACCAAATAATAAGGATAATAAATATAAAACCTTAATAATATGGTAGAAATAAAACCAAATATATTATAAGCCATATAAGTGTTATTGTTGTTTATTTAAAAACTGAACATCTAAGATAATATTATTTTCAAGGGATTCACTCTTGTGAATATAGTGTTACAGAAGGAAGATGAGTTATGGCATTTGAAGATGTGTTGGAAGGAAGAAAAAATGTAAAAGACATGAAAAATTAGAAGACCATTTCAGTATCAGTGGTGGAAATATAAATGGAATGAAATAGAAATTTTAAAGAGATACTTAGAAAATAGGCATAAGAGTTTATTATATAATCCAAGGGTCAGAAGTCTGTGGACTCCTAAATCTTATGACCTGATGAAGTTGCCTTCATTATTTGAACTTTTAAAATAATTAATCATTATGACAATCCCCAAAACTGAGAAATCTAGTTCCCTATCTCTGTCTGCAGTGTATCTCCCAAGATTCTTCTGAAGCTGACAAATCTTTTGGTGATCTCTGATACTTACATTTTCTCTTCTGAATTATCAGTCTTTATTATGTATCTCATATTCTGTGGCTTTCTGTCCCACCTTGCTCCAATGTGCCATAAAACTCATTTCTTTATTTTTAGTAAACAATATCATAAAGAATTATAGTATATCAGAATTTTATTGAAAGTTGGGAGTCACAGAAGAATGTAGCAAAATAGCATCAAATTTAAGATATTAGTCATCCTTTATCTTAAGGCTTTCTTTGCCTTCACTGCCGCCATAAGTTTATCCTTGGTTGTCATTATACCTCAGCTAATTCCCTAAACCATGTGATTGTGCCTTACCTTTTCCTTTTTTGTATCTAAGATTCTTTCTACTTTCTTTTGTAGGGCCATTCACTACATTGTTTTCTTGAAATGAAAAAAATAATTTAAAACTAATTCCTCTTCTTATTTTTATTTGAGAAATTCCATTCTTCCTTTTTATTGCCTCTATATTATAGGTTATAAATTAGGCATTATTTTAGCATCCAATTAGGCCATGAAGATATTTTGTAAAATAAAGCTCATTTCTCTTCCCAAGAGGAAATAGAAAGTTCAAGAAAGATTCCCAAGTTTCTGGCTGGTACAATTTATCGCACTGGAAATATCAAAAGGTCAGCATTTTGGGAGGTGGAGGGAGAACTGAAATTATGAGCTCCATTTTGAGCATGTTGAGCTTAAGTTACCTGAGAAAAACCCATTCGAACTGGAAGTTGAGGAAGAAGCTATGCATACAATATTGTAGCTCTGAGAATTATATATTCTAAGAATCCTTTACATATAAATAATAATTCAAACCATGGGAGACTATATGATAGACACAGAATGAAAGGAGAACATTTAATAAGCCCTAATATCTCCAACATTCAGAGTTTGAATAGAGGAAGAGCTAGAGAAACTGGTAAGTTGCCAGAGAGATGGAATGAAATCCAGCAGTTTCCAGTGATCATGGAAGCCAAGTTAGGCAGCAGTGGTGGAAAGCATTTTTTAAGAAAGTTGAGACCAACATTATATGTCAAATGTTGCCATGAAGTCTAACAAACAAACAAACAAACAAAAAGACTGAATATAACCCATGGAACATAATTAGCAAATTTAATAATAGTTTCAGTGGAGTCAACATGGGTAGAAATTAGATTGGAATTTATGCAATTAAGTGAGTGAGGATATAGAGAATGTTTGCAACGGTGGGTAGTTGGAGGGAAAAATGGAATTGAGGAAGAGGGGTTTTCCTTTTCATGAAATAGGAAAGACTAGATCATGTTTCTTTGTGTTTTTTTTTATCATGTCTAAATATTGATGTCAAGAAGAGAGTGAGAACTAGAAACAGAGGGGAATTTCCTCAACTTAATAAAAAAAATTCTACAAAGTATCTGCAGTTAACATCATACTCAATGGTAAGAAACTAGAAGCTTTCCCACTAAGATCAGGAACAAGGCAAGGACGTCCCATCTCACCGCTCCTTTTTAGCATTGTACTGGAAGTCCTAGATAATGCAATAAGAAGAGGAAATGAATGATATACAGATTGGTAAGGAAAAAATAAAATTGTGTTTGTTTGTAGAAGACATGATTGTCTATGTAGAAAACCTGAAAGAATTAACAACAAAAAACTTCCTGGAATGAGTAAATAATTATAGCAAGGTTGTAGGATACAAAGTTATAAAAGTTAATCACTTTTCTATATACCAGCAATGAACAAGAGGAATTTGAAATTAAAATATATATATAATTTATATTAGCACTCTCCCCCAAATTAAATACTTAGTTATGAATCTAAAAAAAAAGGATAAGATCTATATTAGGAAAGTTACAAAACTTTGATGAATGCAATCAAAGAACTGCATAAATAGAGAGTTAATTCATGTTCTTGGATAGGATGACTCTATATTGTCAAAATGTCTGTTGTTTCCAGCTTGATCTATGGATTTGATGCAATACCAATCAAAATCCCAGTGAGTTATTTTATAGATATCAAAAGACTAATTCTCAAGTTTAGAGAGGCAAAGTACCCAGAATAGCCAACATGATATTGAAGGAAGAAAACAAAGTTGGGGGACTGGTACTACCTGACCTCAAGACTCACCATAAAGCTACAGTAATCAAATCAGTGTGGTATTGCCAAAAGGACAGACAAATAGATCAATGGAACAGAGTAAAATATCCAGGAATAGACTCACATAAATATAGCCAATTGATCTTTGACAAAGGAGCAAAGGCAATAGAGGAAATAAAGTCTTTTCAACAAATAGTGTTGGAATATTTGGACATGCATATGCAAACAAACAAATAAACCTAGACACAGAGCTCACACTCTTCACAAAAATTAACTCAAAATGAATCATAGACCTAAAAAATGTAAAACTATAAAACTCCTAGGAAGATAATGTGGGAAAAAAAACAACCTGATCTTGGGTATGGTAATAACTTCTTAGATACTATAACACTAAAGCCACGATCCATGACAGAAATAATTACTAAATTACACTTCATTAAAATAAAAATTTCTTCTCAGACAGACGATGAGAAGACAAGCAGCAGGCTGTAAGAAAATATTTGCAAAAGATACATCTGATAAAGTACTATTATCCAAAATATAAAAAGAACTCTCGAAGCTCAAAAATAAGGAAACAACCTGATTAAAAATGGGCAAAATACCTTAACAGACACCTCACATCATAAGAAGATATACAGATGATAAATAAACATATAAAAATATGCTCCAAATTGTATGTCATTATGGAAATTCAAATGAAAACAACCACGTGATACCAATATACACCTATTATATTGGCCAATATCTGCAACACTGACAACACCAAATGCTGGTAAGGATGTGGAGCAGTAGGAGATTTCATTTATTGTTGGTGGGAATGTAAAATAGTATAGCAACTTTGAAATACAATTTGGTGATTTCTCATAAAACTAAACATTTTCGTACCATACAATCCAGCAATTGCAATATTTGGCATTTACCCAAATATTTTGAAAACTTATATATGAATTAAATATTATATTTTATCATGGATCTATTTAAACTTCTAGTATCTTTGAATATTATTTCTTTTAGCTTCTTAACCTATTTGTCTTACTTTTACTTATTTTTAGCCCTTCAAAAATTGTAATTCATTTTTTATTTATAAATTTTTCTTTATTTCATATTAATATTCATTCTTTAGATTTATCTATTATCTATTTTAATTTACTCCTAAAGCTCTTTAAAAGTTTACATTTTTTTAAAACTACTATTTTATTTACCTTACCCACTTATTTTAGTACCTTTTATAGTCATAAACTTAGTAGTATTAAATTTTTGCCTTATTGACTTTATCCTTATAATTTTGGCCTTGATGTAATTATGTATTTTCACATTTCTGTTTTAATATTTTTCTACTCTGTTGATTTTAAAATTTTAACATCTAATTTTAGCAATTCTTCTAACTATAACCTTTGGCTTTGCTTTGTAATTTTAACATTGTTAACTTATTCTCATCTTTTAAAGTTAGTATAAAATTTAATCATTTTATGGTTTCTGTGATAGATGGAGAATCTCCAAAGACTAAGAAATGTGCTCAGATATAACACAATACCATAATAGGGGTAGTGTTGAGAAGAAGAAGTGGCTAATTTTAGCTAATGAAACGTAGGTGGATGGAAGGAAAAAATTGTGTTTCAAGAAGTACAAAAGAGATTCTATTCCTTGAGGACTTCCTATAATGATGAGGGTTCTTTACTTTGATAAATGACTTCACCTTTCCAACAACCATGCATAGTTGTTACTATTATATCCAATTTACAAATGACTCAACTGGGCTTTCATAAAAACTAACTTTTCCTGGCTTGTGCTACTAGTAAAAATATAAACTGAGTCCATCTGACTCTGATTCCACACTCCTTTACACCACAGATACTCATCAAAACTGTGATGGTGGGCCAAGCCTTAACAGGCAACATCTTTAGACCTAATTACCACTAAGTGAGCAGAACCAGAAACAATCAATGCACCCACTGTGGGGAAAATGATCTTCTTCATAAAATACATATTTGAAATAATATGAATGAAGTCTGTTTACTCTTTTAAGGCAGTTATGAAAGGTAGGTGAGCGGCTTTAAATTTTATAGTTTACTAGATACTTAAGATATTTTTATACTGAGAAGGAAATACAGAAAGGGTGTCTTCTAGCGACTCAGTTTTTACTCTCACCAAAATTGGAATGTTTAAATCTCATCTACTAAAATTGATAGAAAATTTATTTCTAACTACTCAGTGAAGCAAGTGCTAATTGGCATCTAATTACCTTAAAAATATGTTCCTGGGAAATATATGCCCATTTCATGAAATTGCTGGATTTGTTATAAATTTTTGTTTCAAATTCTAAACTAAATCTATTATTCTCTTTAAACTTTCCACTACTTTGCAAACACTTGAGATGGTCACAGAGTATTTATAGACTGTATGCCAAATTTAATTCAACTAAGAGCCTGTATTTGTTTTTCAGTGTTTTGAAAACTGCATAAATTTTGATGATTGACAATCAGGGTGTGACTCTTTTTCCTGGACTGAAAAACAAATTAAATCTCTCTACTTTTGAATAATAAACACCCACAATTTAAACAGAGTAAAAGTCTTTGGTTATTTGTTTTTTAAAGTGCATTCACTATTAGAAAGTGCACCTAGAAGAAACAACCTTTTATGTTCATTTGATTTTAAGATTTCTCAGGAAAGGTAACTAGTGATTTGTATTAATACACTTAGGTTTCCCTAATGTTATCAATGTATTCCTTCTTGACCAAATAAAATAAACTCAGCCATATTACTAGTACAGTTTCAATGTTTTTCTGATATAACCATATGGGTTAACTTGTCAAGTAAACAACATATGTTCCTTAGACCATTAAGTTATATGTTTCAGATTTTATTCATGTTACCTCTTAATGTGTATTTCTATATGCTTATGTAATCTTATGTATATTATATGATATTTAATTTAATTTTTAAATGATTTGATTATTACTAAAGGCCTTTATCTTCACATATTAAGACCAGAAAACTTTTTAAATAATTTAGTAACTTTCATAATTAATTTTTTCATTGGCAAGCAGATGTGAAGGTTTTAATAATGCTTTAAAAAAATCCACACAAGGCAGATAGTGAAAACCACATGCAGTTTAGATGAAGCCATAAGGACTGCCAAAAATAATGAAGAATCTCAAATATTATGATAGTAAATCCTGAAAAGAATTATCTGTCTAAGGTAGTAATACTCAGGAAAAATAAACCACATTTCATTACATAAAAAGGCTATCTAATTTTTAATTTAGTCATGAAGTTAACTCTTTTGCTTAATCACAATGTGTTCCTTAGCTTATGATTCTGGTCATTGCCCCAGATACCCTTCCATTATATAACCTTTATTTTCTTTTTGTCTTTATCTTATTTGTTTTATTTTTGCTTTTTTTTTCTTTTGTAATGTTATTGCTAATGTATTCTCTGAGTTGGCTGTAGGAATTAAGGAGAAGCTGCTTGTAAAAAATGATCACTACTTTCACTATAGACAAATTAGGATTGGCCAAAATAAGCATTTTTAACCTACTCATTTTTTAAAAGGTGTAAATAGAGTACTGCATTAGAAGGAAAGCAGAAAAATAACAAGAGCCATCCAAACTCTTATTCCTGTCCCTTGCTTAGAATAATCCCAGGATGGATATCACTGGCAAATGGATATACCTTTAGTTACTCCTTTCAGATAATGACTTGACATCATTGAATATCCTCTTCGGTCACCAGCTTTGGTATTAATGTAGAGTGCAGTATGGACAGAGAATACTGTTAATAATCCACCTTTTTGGATCTCCGCCTTGCCATTCTGCTCCCCCAATGCCTTCTCCTCTCCATCTGGTCTTCTCTTTAAAATCATTGAATCAGAATTGGGGAGAGAGTACCTCTGAGACAGACTCATCAGAGTTATGATTTTGGCCTATTAAAGTTTGATTTTTCATTTATACATGGTAGAAAATCAAACTAGCTTCCTCCTCCACTAATTGTTCACATAACCGAAACAGGTAAGGGTGACTCATGTCAGCATGGCAGGATCCAGGGAATCAAACAACAGGACTCTTGCTCCGGCTCTGGCTCTACTTTTCCTCGTGTTGGCTTTGTTTTCAAGTAAAAATGGTTACCAGCTGCTCTAGAATTGTATCAGCTTTACAGTTAATGGCCCCAATCAAATAAAGTGCCATTTTTCAATTATTCCAATACAATTTATGAGGATGACTGTTCTAATTTGAATCACGTGCCCATATACCCCAATATTTATGCTCATGTTAATGGGGCACTCTAGACCATCTGCTTATGACATATACTTGAATGTGGTCATGAGAGTTCACAACAATTAAAACAAAATAAATACCGAAATAAAAGAGAGGTATCATTTTATCAAAATGGGTCGCTAAAGGGTCACATGCTGGAGCAGACACAAATAATTGCAAACTCCTGTAAAAGTATTAAAATGTAATAGAAGTTTTTGAAACAAAAAATAAAAATTTTGTTCATGATTTTTGTTCATGATGATAGACTAGAAGCAGTCCACACATGCCACGCTCTAGGAGAGGATCTATGGCTGGTCCTTCCTGAAGAGCATTGAAATCATCGGAGAAGGGACAGGGTACACTCAGAGTGAAGGAGAAAGTGATTGAGTGATCCACTCGGCAAGATTGGAAGGTACCAAGGGAGGCATCCATATGTGGGGAAGGAAATGATGAAAGAACCCCAGGAATCCATGCTCCCCTCACAGATACTGCAGCCCAAGCTGTGAGGGGCCCCACCGCCACCACCA
>CAUYPO010134939.1:0-15434 GCA_963574435.1 Cheirogaleus major
ACACAGAAGAAGTCAGTTCAATAAATCTCCTCTTCTCCCCATGGCAACTCTTTCTCAATCCGAACACTGTGTACATTCCCTCTTAAGAAAGAAACTGAATCTTTCATTCACCCCCTACAGTATTCTAGACAGTTTCAGGGGTCCTCAAACTTTTTTAACAGGGGGCCAGTTCACTGTCCCTCAGACCGTTGGAGAGTGCGCACTGTGGGCCCGAGACAAGTCAGCTGCTAAGCAGGACAGGCAGCGGAGGCAAAAACACCCAGCGGGCCAGATAAATTTTCTCAGCGGGCTGCATGTGGCCCGCGGGCGGTAGTTTGAGGACTCCTGGTTACCCCCCATCATTCTACTATTATCCTATGGGGCTGGAATTTTGCAACATTTATTAGCCCACTAAGGCTCAGAGAAGTGGAATTCTGTAAGACCACGCAATTTGGAGGTGGCAGGTCAGGAATTCGGTAACAGCCCAGGATAAACTCAGGTATGATACTTTCCATCATTTTCAGCTACCTCCCAGCACAATGGCAAGCCCTCTACAAGTAATACCTTTCAGGTGTTGTGAACTTTAACCAAGACTGAAATTGAGCCAGAGGATCTTTATGTGGCCACCTATGTTGTTAGTCTTCTCAGCTGTCACTTTCACCTTTATATACAAATAAAATATCAAGGTCCCATCCCTTCATACTGCAAGAAACCCAGTACTTTGCAGGATTTTAGGGAAAGGTTACCTCTTCTGTTTGCCAACTGACATTTCACTCTCCAAACTCCTGCTTCAGCTTCTCTCCAGTCTCCGTTGGCTTCCTTGTCACTAGTTTCGATGAATGTTGCCAACTTCCCATACCTTTTCATCTGGATCATGGAATCAGCACTTCACCTCTGACCTGTTCACAGCCTCTTGCTCCACTGACACAAAGCTGTTGTGTAACAGTCTTTATGTAAGAATTAGATGATGGAAGGGACACAGAATAGGAAACATCTTAAAAGTGCACATTGGACATCACCAATGTTGTGGTTTGTGGGCATTCACCATCCAAGAAAGTCCTGTGCTGGTGGCCTCTTTCCTCATACTCTACCCTCTCTAAACAGAGTACCTTCTCTAATCTCATCACCAAAACTCTTACCCTTTCAACATTCAAGGGAAAGTAGAAACAATCTCTTCATAGGCATCTATTCTAGAAATCTCTAACTAAGGAAGAGACCACTGGACATTATTATACAAATAATTTACCTCTTCATTAGTTTAACACACCCTCCCAGAATGATCCTGGACCCTGCCTTGCATAATAACCAAAATGCTGATTAAAGTGTTTCCCAAACAAAAGAGCAGCTTTCTCTCAAACAATTCTACCTTTCTCCCTGGCTGAGAAAATATTTGCAGCCAGCATGAAAAAAAAGAATGAAAACGTAGCTCATTGTTATTCAGGAGATTGTAAGACTATCCACCTTCAGAAGAGCAAATTCTAATATTGCAATCAAAAGTGCTTTCTGAAACAGGCAAAAAGCAGCGTTCATTTGATTTCAAAAGTACACAGGACTCTGAGGCCGGTTGAAAATCAATACAGGTTGAGGATCCCTTATCTGAAATGCTTGGGACCAAAATTGTTTCAGAGTTCAGAGTTTTAAAGATTTTGAAATATTTACATATACATAATGTGATATCTTGGGGATGGGACACAAGGCTAAACGCAAAAGTCATTAATGTTTTATATATACTTTATACACATAGCCTGAAGGTAACTCTATATAATATTTTTAATAATGTGCAGGAAACAAAGTTTTGACTGTGTTTTGACTGCAAATGGCCATAAGAAGTCAGATGTGGAATTTTCTACTTGTGGCATCATGTCAGTGTTCAAAAACTTTTGAATTTTGGAGAATTTTGGATTTCAAACTTTCAGATTAGGACTGCTCAACCTATACTCTCTTTGTCATATTTCTACCTTAAAACAAAGAAAACTAGAGAAGATATCTAGTATCAAAGTGGTGATCTTGACTGCTTACCTTGCCAGAGATCCTAAAATGTAAGATTACTTCCACAATCTGAAGGTCTATGTAGGAGCAAAAAATGTTACCTTTTACCTCCCTATCATAAGGGTCACAACTGACACTACAACAGCAAAAGACGGGTTAATAAGAGAAAAATATAACATTTATTTAATCAAATTTTTTCATGACATGGAAGGCTTTAGAAACAAAGACTCAAAGACCAAGGGAAAACTTTCTATATTTATGCTTAGGCTCAATGAAGAATGGACAGCCATGTAGAAATGTCACTGGACAAAATGGTATGATCTAATGGTAATAGACTGAGGGGGAAACCCAGCAAGGCCTGTCTGTTCAGATTCTTCTTGGCCTCTCTGTGTGGCATTCCTTTTGTCCAGGTATTGCACAAGACACCTGTCACATTAGAGTCTTCAAGGTGGAAGAAAGAAGCTCAGAGAGTGACCTTTCTAGGATGTATGGCTCTCTTTGGGGAGGAGGAGTTCTAGTTTCTATGACCCACCTTGGAGGAGAGCAATCTTGGTTTCTATGAATTGCTTTTGGGGGAGAAAGAAGGGCAGGAGACAGGGGGAATGGGAGGAGGTCATACAGACCTTGCTTCTTAGGCCTTTCCAATCTCCTTCAGTCCAAAATACTCAGCACACCAAGGTGCCACGCTTTGGGGGACTGTGTTTCTGAGCCCCAGTGTTGAGCACTAGGCAGAAAACTCAGATGCAAAATGCTGCTTCCAGGCCTGCTGAGAGGGTTCCAGTCCTGAGCTGTGCTGCTGCTCTCCCAGGCAGCAATCACTTCCTGGCAATATATTCAAGAGACAGTTAAAAAAATATCTCTTCTCCATTTACTGCTTTAGAAACAGAATCCACTGCCTAATTGAGAATCCTTTCTGCCTAATTACCCCATTCCCATTTTTTTTTTAAGCAGCAGAGTTGCTGTGGAATTATGTACTGTATAATTTCATCATTTGGCAATATGTAAATCAGGAGAAGAAAGGAAGAGGGAGAGAGCGGCGAGAGAGGGGTGATCATCTCTTTGAATTTCTACATGAAGGAACGGGCAGTGAGGCATGTGTAGGCAAGGAAAGAGGACCAGGCCACATGGCAGAGCTGGGTGTGAGTTCCAGTCCCCCACTTGAGTAACTGTACTTGTAGGCAGATAATGTCTTCCTGAGCCTCACTTTTCCCTTCCGTCAAATTTTTCACATGTGCTCCCAGCACCTAGCACAGCTCCTGGCTCACAGGAAAGTCTTGATAATTAACTGGTGAATAAACAGACAAGTACCTGGTTTGCCTCCCTCATTGAGTTGTTAACAGCGTGGAGTTACAGGATGACTATAAAAATATTTAATAAACTATAAAATGTTGAGTATGTATAGAATACCTTGTGCGCTAATGGAGAAAATGCTGTTTAATGCCAAAAAAAACAAAAACAAAAAAACCCAGAAAACATCTTTTTCTTTCCTTGGTTGTCATCTTTAGAAGTAAAGACAAAACAATAACATTTCAAAGTGCCAGTGTCTGTTACAGATGAAGTCACTTCTAATTCCCTGGCTGTCCTGATACATTCTACAGATGAGAAAATGGTGTGGACATGAGCTCATCTTTTTGAGAGAGTTTAGGGAAAATCAAGTCCTGTACCTTATGTTCCCTGGAAACCATCAGATCTGGGGCTCTAAAGGTAGGTCCAACCCTGGGAGCATCTTCCAGGTTTACCTTTGGGTGCCCTTCAGACTCTGAGTGGGCAAGGTGACAAGGACCTAGCCTGTCTCCCAGCCCACTTGTGCAGGTAGAGTTGATCTCATGGATGGGGCAGACACCCTCAGGCTGTCACACCCATTCCTCAAGCATCGCTGGAGTCAATTCCCCAGGCTTCTGAGCGTGTCTTGCTGTGGACCTTGCTCTGAGGGGCCCAGGATTGTCCCCTTCTCCACTGTCTGAGAGAAGGGGCTCTTCTTATTCCTTTCACCCCACCAGTTCAGGCTTTCCCTAACAGGTCAAGGGGAATGCAAACCTGGCGTAATCCTTTCTCAAGTAAAAAGTGGAGTTTTGATCTCCCCTGTTTCTTCATGAGACACTGGGTATGACTCCATGACCTAGATTCAGGAGAGCTGGGAAGTTGCTTTCTCTTCTAGGCCCCAGTTTTTCTACCTCTTTGCAAAAATGTAGGATAACCTAGGTACTCTTCTACCTTCTACCATAACATTCCCTCCTTGTGTGACCAGAGCCCCTGGGCCTGATAGCCCGGTGTTATTGACACAGTTGGGCTGATCTTGCATTGGCAGAAAGAAGAATTAAATGACCCAGTGAATACACCTGCTTATGCCAGCATGGGAGCCTTAGCAACTGCAGACCGGAGATTTTCCTTACAAATACTGTTTCTCATACAGGAGAGAAATTTACCTTACTCATGGCTAAGATACAGTGAAGTTTAGTGGGAATAGGACTGGGGATCACAAGACCTGGAGTGGAACACTGCCTTGACCAAGTCCTAGCTATGTGGATGTGGGCAATACACCTGACCCCTCTAAGTTTCAAGTTAAATAAGGATAATGTCTTCCCATAAGTGGTTGTAGAATCAAGTTACAAAAGGCATTGTAAATTATAGTCCTCACCAAAAATAAGAAGTGTTATTGATACCAATTTTTAAAAGGCTCGAGAACCCATTAGGCCACCAACTAACCGCATACTAAAGAAACATACAGAAATGATGGGGCCTTACATTTATATTTCATCTCAGTCTTCCCAAGGGCAACAGAGGCATACAGAATGAAATGTCGTACAGTTAGTAGAGACAGAACTTTCTTAGATATTATCTTTCTTACTTCCCAACCTCAACAAATGTTTAGTACCTAGAATATGTCAAACACAAATTATAGGGCTACTGATACAAACCAGATAGGCAGAGTCCCTGTTCATAGTCTATTTATATTCTAGAAGGGGCAGCAGGAAGTAAGCACATAAACAGACACACAGATAATTTCATATACTCTGTTGTAGTTATAACAAATAAAAAATTGGGTGATGGGGGGTGTTTTTATACCTTGGGTGGTCAGTGAAGGCCTCTATGAGCAGGTGACATTGGAGTTGAAATTTCAATGATGAGAAGAAGTAGTCATGGAAACTGGTGGCCAGTTTCCATGGCTAATCAGAAATCAAGCCTGGCCTAGCATCCAGGACTCAAGACTTCTTCCTGTGCTGTTCTACTGACCCATGTTGTTTTCCCCCTGAATTATGAGTCCACATATCTGTTCAGTTAACCAAGATTTACCTGCTTTTGGCCCAGATCCTCTTCTTTCCAGGGTTTAATGTGTCTTCTCTTCTTCCACCCCAGGGCCAAGGCGGAGCTGCCCTTGAGCTCTCATTGCATAGTTGTTCAACCCAACCCTGCCCCAAGCCTCATAATTACAAGTCTTTCTGCTGTAAGTCACATGTTACCTACACAACTGAGTTGAGCTTTGATCATGTGAAAGGTATTCAAGGAAGATACTTTGGAAGTGTAGTAAGAGGTAATCCTTCCCATGAGAAGGTCACGCGAAGTCTATTACAGGGCAAGAGAGAGAGAAGGGAATAGCATAAGTGCACAAACATATTTTTATTTATTCATTCTGATTTTATGGAACACTAATGGTATACACAGCATTGTGTATGGTGCTATTGGACTCACAGAATTAAATTAAGCAGAATCTGTTCTCTCAAGAAATTCCTAGTTGGGTAAGAAAGAGTGCCTTAAAAGTATAGATGATTATAATAGAAAGTAATAGATACTACAGGCAGAGATTCATAAAAGACATACAAACAATATAGTAGGGAAAAAGTATTATTTCCATGGAGGTGAACCATGGAAGCCTTCCCAGAGGAGGTGGCATTTGGGTTGAGCCTTGATGAGAAGGAGCAAACAGCAATCTAAGTAGAAGGAAAGGCAAATAAACGATGGTGGCAGGAAAGCAGAAGGAGGATTTTGTTGAACATATGCATAGGAAGGGGAGTAAGCCAAGCCCCTCCAGAGCTGTGTTTCCTTACCTTCTCTTCTCTGCCTCTGCCCACAGGCCTGAGCCCCATACAGGGTATCTTTGATCACAGGTACACAGAGGCCTTTGCTTCTTTGAAGACAGCACCCACAATAATGCCCTCATTCTACACATAGAAATATCGTGTCAGGGAATCACTCATCTGATGGTAGTGGTGAGTCCTACTGTAATGCATGTTTCAGTCTTGAGAACTGGAATTTCTGCCACATGTTGACAGTTCTGAGCAACTCATTTAAGAAAGTTATGTGAGCTATGACCCTTAACCTATAAAAAGGAGTGGCAGCTGGATGAAAGGGCTCCTGACCTCTCAGTTAAGGTCCATCACCAGGTTCGTCCTCTAAGGTTCTGAAACTCTATCTACCTGCTGGCATCTCCACGTAGATGCTCTATAGGCACCTTGGCATCAATAGATGTCCAAACTGAACTCATCTCCTTTCTTCTCCAAACTGGCTCCTTTTCCCATATATATATTGGCTAATTGTTCATCTAATTAGCAACTGATGCAAAACTATCAATTCAAGTTATTGGATTTATATCTTGGGCTCTTCCAGGTTTCTCACCTTTGATAAAAAATCAGTAGCCTGGGTACTCATAGGATGAGCAATTACTACAGAGTTTAGGGGTTCCGATGGGCATCTGAACACCGAGAAAGCTGGATGGTGCTGACTCTTGGTGCTGACTCTTACTATGTGGCATTTGTCTTTTCTTTACCTCTTTGGTAAAATGGGCATACAAGACCTTTTTCACAGTGAACATGGAATTATATATGCGAATATGCATTAATAATTAGAATGTGCCATACCAAGATCAGGTAATATTAAAAGAGACGCTGGAAGATTTTAGGGCTTGCAATAAGAAAGGTATATACCCACTACTTTTTTATCACGGAACTCTGAGCTAGCCCCTCCTCCTCTCTGTCCCTAGCAATGTCAGAGCTGGACAGTGGGTAGCAGTGGGGGTTGTGGTGAAGATCAAAGAAGATAATGTGCCATGTGCCTTTGGAATTATGAGAGCTTGGTTCTAATCATGCTCTGCCAATTACGCCTTAGGTCATGAATGCCCAAGCGCTTCCCTTTCTGCGCCTCAGCTTTACCGCCTGAGAAAAAGTTCTGCTTCTATAAAACGAAGCAAATATTACAAATACACAAATGCCAGTAAGAAAACCAAGGGATTAGACTATTTCTAAAGAACCTTCTGCTAGGTAATGAATTAAAAGTGTCTAAGAAATTGATAGGCTCAATACAAAACGGCCGTCTACAGTCAAGTCATAGTCAGTTACTAGTTAGTAGGCAGTTTAAGCAAACCTGTGTAGGAAACGAGATATTACAAGTGCCGTCCTCAGGTTCACGTCTTACCCACAGACAAGGGGCAGAGGACAGGACTGGGAGACCGGGCCATGAGGTCTGAGTGTAACCTTGGGCAAGACTGGGCCTTACTCTCCTCCTCAGCGAACCTGAGGGCGTGGACTCAATGTTGGCTGAGGCAGCTTTCTGTTCCAAAGACCGTGCATCTAACTTCTCTGAATAACTTCTAATGAGTCCTGGGCACAGGGAACCAGGCCGGCCTCCTGTGTGTGCGGAGACGCGCCTGGTTAGAGCAGATGGAGTGTGTCTATCATGGCGGCGGCGTAACCAGTCTGGTCACTTCAGATGTCTCTCCAATTAACACTCCCGGGCGGCAGCCAACTGCTCAGGCAGCAGAACATGCTGGTGGGGAAGATGGCGGGGAAGCCTGGGCCCGCTGCCACGCCTATTATCTAAGCCTCGCCCGCCCGGCAGCGAGGGGTGGGCGGGGCCAGCCCGGCTCCACAGCGTGTGGGAAGCGGGAGGAGGGGGGAAAAAGGGAGGTGAGATGTGTGCAGAGCGATTTCTTTAGCTCTGGAGTCCTAGAAAGCTGTAAATGGAAAATGCTCATTCAGGAACGGCCCTTACTATGTACTTAGATTTCCTCATCTTCGCTCTCGTTGGGCCTGACGTGGGCAGGGACACCATCACCCCTTGCTTCCTACCGCCTGAGTGATTGCCCTGCCTTCTATTTTTTTCTCTCCAAATCATGCCCTGCAAGACAGCCAGACTGAGAGTTCTAAAATGCATATGTGAGTATATGATTTCCTTGCATTTCAGTGTCTTCCCATTGCCTTCAGGGAGAGAAAAAAAAAATCCAAATCCCATAGCGTGACACACACAAGCCCCTGGAGATCTGATTTGCCTAATCTCTTACTTCCCCTTCCCTTCCCATCCCATGATGTCTAGTCGTTAGAGAATTGAAATTCCTCCAACCCACCAAACTCCATCCGTATTCTTCCTTCTGCCTTCCTTCCCTTCTTTGTCTGGCAAAGAGGTGCTCAGCCTTTAAAACTCAACTTAGATGTCTTCTCTTCTGGGGCACACTCCAGGACCATCCTCTCTGCATTCCCTTGATAGCCGGGTAATTGTTATCAGAGCATTTGCTGCACCACAAGGTGAACTTTCAGAGGGATAAGAAAGTGTCTCATTTATTTCTTTAGGTATTTACACTAGAGGCAAAACTGACCTTGACATCTGACACCCCACCGCTTTCTAGAGTTTGTGCGCCCAGTGTGGCTTTCACGCACTCCCACGGCCAAGGGGAGCCAGGCCCTCCAGAGCAGGCCCGCGGGAAATGTTGGTTGCGTGAAGGAACCCCCTGAGTTTACACAAGAAGAAACAGGCCTGACTCATCTGAGCCCACATGGAGAGGGATTCCTCTCCTGACTCCTAGTCCAGTGCTTATTCCAGTACCCTATCTTCTCAGGCAGTTTCAACAAGTCCTCCTCTTGTGTGCAGAGTGCTCTCACTGGATAGGGTGTGTGTGTTTGTGTGTGTGTGTATGTGTGTACAAAGGAAATCCTCAGTTTAATCTGGGCTTGCCACAAGCTCTTGTGAGTTCCTGGCCTTGTGGGCAGGATATTGAGATGTGCAGCACTGTCAGAGAGCAATGGTAGTACTAAGCCCAAGGCCTGGCAAGGGTGGGAGGTGTGTAGCATAAAAACAAATAGCAATTCTGAGCCATATGTTCTGTTTCAGGTAGGGCTGTTATCTGTGCATCTCACTGGCCAGGCAATGGCAAAGAGCCTCCCAAAACTTTCACTCCCAAGCACGTAGAAAATCCCTGCCTGTGTTGTTCTTGGGAGGGAAGATTTGGCTATGAGCAGTTTTTCCTGAAAAATCAAAACAACTCCTCTTCAGAGTGGGCCTGGGAGCTGGGCATGCTTCCCTAAGCCTGGGTGTGAGTGTGAAGGTTTCTGGAGTCAAGGGAGGCATCTGAAGGTCAAGCTGCAGGGAATCCAAACCTCCAAGCCTGGTTTACAGCTTGGGGCCTCAGGTCTCCTCCTGCTCAGCCCACAAGAACCCCCCAATTTCCTTCTCTGTGAGCCAGCACTCCTCAGAGCTGGGAAATGAGATCTAAGCAGTGGCTTTTTCTGGGTTTATGTATGGATTTTTCCCAGAGAGGATGGCAGGAAGAAACAGAAGTGGTTCTTGAAAATGTGGGCAAGAGAGCATTGTGGCGAGTACAAGGCTGCAGTCCTGCTTGGAGATGGTCTAGCGGACACTCTTATTTGTGTTTTCTTCTTTCTTTCCTTTTATTTTTTATTCTTTTCTCCCCCCTTTCCTTTTCATTCTTTTTCTTGTTGTAGTTTCCAAATAAAATCTTATATAAAAACCCAACATATTAAACTTAAAAAGAGAACTGCTACAGACGATTGTGGGTGGTGGGTTCTGAGTTTCCTTCTTGTAGGATCCCTGTAGGGGCCTATGAGCCCCTCCTCACATCCCCGACTTTCCAGACAGCAGTTTGGATGCTCTGCCGTGATCCAGCAGCCTTATTTTGCACGTGGAGTAACGGAGGCCTGGGGAGGTGATGGGGTTTATTAAAAGTCAAACTAGGCTGGGTGTGGTGGCTCAAGCCTGTAATCCCAACACTGTGGGAGGCCGGGGCAGTTGGATCCCTCTAAGCTAGTAGTTAGAGACCAGCCTAAGCAAGAGTGAGACCCTGTCTCTACAAAAAATAGAAAAATTAGCCTGGTGTGGTGGCATGTGCTTGTAGTCCCAGCTACTCATGAGGCTGAGGCAGGAGGATTGCTTGAATCCAGGAGTTTGAGGTTGCAGTGAGCTATGATGATGTCACTGCACACTAGCACGAGCAAAAGAGTGAGACTCTGTCTCAAAAAAAAAAAAAAAAAACTTAAACAGGAAAATAAGGAAGGACTCGGGGCTTACAGGGAACCTCTTGGTTTTCTAGGCTTCCTTCTGTTAACCTGTATTAGACTCCGTGTAGGCCCTATAAAGGCTCAACCTTGCCCTAGGTTCTACAGCTGGTAAATTCTGTTTTTATTATGGAAAAAGTCAGCTAGAATTTAAGAAGCCCCGAGTCAGTACCTCTAGGAAATCAGTGCCAGGTCAGCCTGGCTGCTTACCACCTCTGGACCAGGTGTTGTGGTTCCTCTCCCTGAATTTAGAACTGGGCCCAATCCTGCTCCTCCTTTGCCCCAGGCCCAGCCTTTATAAACTCTCTTGGATTGGGGTCCTGTCTTCTTACTGATATTCTTGACTTTCTTCTCCTGTTCTCCATCCTTCCCTGGCCTAGCCTGCCCCTGAGCCTGGCCCAGGTATGGGAATGTGTACCTGCTCCTAGACCCCCTGACCTGGATCACTGCCTAAATCTCTACTCACTTGCTTCCATACTCTGCTCATTACCCAGGGCCCTGCTAGGACTTCCTGACATGGCGCCTGGCCTTGATGCCTTCTCCCTCTGCTTAGACATGTGTTCTCCTGACAAGGTGCTTGGATCCACAAGCCTGGGATTCCTGCAGCTTTTGGAGGAGGCAGTGTGGAGGTGGAAGGGGTTGACTGAACTGCAGTCTGGCCAGTCTAGGCACTCTAAACCAAAATCCCAAAACCTAGTCCTTCCACCTGTGAGCTACTGGATTTCATGTCAGAAGAATTTGACAGGACCCCGTTTAGCAATGGGCTCTTCTGCCAGACCGAGGAGAGCTCAGAATGAGAGCTTCATGGGCTTATTTCTAGAGACTGCAGCCATCCAAGCAAGCCCAGCCATGTTTCCTCTCAAAATCAAATCTTTTCTCTCTCCCTGGGCACTACTAGATCTATAAATTTTCTCTGAAGCAACTCCAGTCCAGGTTTGTGCCCAGAACCTTCCAAGGAACCTAGAACTCTGAGGTCTGACATACTGTGTCTGTTCCTTTTCTGCCCCATCCCTGTGGCCTTCACCCTGCTGAGAGGGCAGATCCAGCCCATTTCTAGCCCGAGGGAGGCTTTCCATAGTCTGCACATGCTGACCCAGCAAAGACACCTGCTTGCCCCGGCTATATCCAGCTGCCTCTGCAGAATACAGATGCTAGAATTAGATCCCCCCCAGCCCACTGCCACAGGCCCGGGGAAGACAACCTACCTCCTCCTTGGAAGATGCTAGCACAAAAGGAGCCTAAGCAGTAGCTGTTGGCTGTCCTCCTCTGAGTGAGTCCCCTCATACTCCCAGCCCTCTAACAGCCTCTCCCCAACAGTGCCTGGTGCCATGAGATGGGCCCAGACCTGGGCACTCTTCTGCAGCTCAGGGCCAGAATCAGTCTGGGGACCCAAGTTGCTATATCCACAAAGTGTGATTCTCCAGAGCCCAGACCAGGAAGCCCCAGGCCATGGTCAAAGGGGCCAGAGGAGGCTGTGAGCAACAAGAACCCCTGAAGCCCGAGTGGGAGCTTGAGGGCCCAGGCGCTTCCCTGAAGCACAGAGGTAAGAGGTGGCACTTCCTGGGGGTAGTTAGAGCAGAGCAGTTAGTCAAGCCTGTGGGAGCATCCACTCCCACTACCAGAGAGGAGTGTGTTCCATTTGGGACCCTAGTCTTGATTCCAGATCCAGAGATACAGTGAAATTCCCACCTTAAGGGTACCCTAGAGCCAATATCCCCTAATCTTGAACTGGAAGCTATATCATCAAGGGCTGAGGCAGATAGAACAAAATCTGAGACAAAGCTCACAGAGAGCCTGTGAGCCAGAGAGTATGTAAAGGCTGCTTCACCTCCACAATGATAGCCCGTTGTCTCACATCCGCCCTGACCAGAGACCAAGAGGTGATACCTTCTGGAACCTATTGTAGGTGTGCCCCAATGTCTACAGGAAACTAGGATCACCTCAGATGAGACCGTGCCTGGCTGGGAACCTGTTCAGGCTGTGCTCACCGAGCCTGTGTGAGATTGAGGTGGGTGTGCCACCCACAGAAGGTCCTTTTCCTTAGGAAGATCCTGGAGATGTGTCCTAGGTATGACAGTTTCCAGGAAGCACCTGTTTAAGAGTGGAGAAGCCAGAAACAGACTTGAGAAGGCAAAACCTGTCAACCTCTCCCCCCAGGCACTACTGTTATGTGGTTGGAGACCACCCTCTGTAAACCTCTAGAACCTCTCTGGAGAGTAAGGGCTTAAGAGGGAGAGAGAATGGTGATCTGTCAACCCCACCCTGGCCCAGACTAGGTTGGAGCTCTGGTTCTGACACCCACATCGAGTGGCCACCAGGGGCCAGGAGCCCAACAGAGGAGACCTGGACACAGGAAATCGTCTCTTTCAGCCCCAAGCCTCATCTTGGGAATGGGACCATAACATCACTTCCTCACAAGGTTGTCGGGAGGCAGTTTCCTCAGAAGCCATAGGCTCTCAGTGCCTATTTTCTGCATCTGACACTGAAGGTTAGGCTTGGGGAGAGAGCACAGGTTTCACAGAGTCAGCACAACTGTCTTCCAGGTCCTGGGGGGTAGGCCTGGAAAACCCCTCTGGGTTGCTTTTAAAGATTACATCTATGTGATACATTCTATTCCAGAGCAACAACCCGGACAGAAGGCAGGAGGCCAGAATTCCTCCCCTAGGTCTGCCCCAAAGCTGCTGAGTTAGCTGCTTTGTGACTCAAAGTTTCAGACCAGGGAGAAAAACCAATTTCTTCTCCTCTTTCCAACTCAATTTATGATAACAAAAATCTTTCAAAATGTACAGAGACTTGTAGTTTCTAAACCTTCTTCATGCCTAGGTTCTCCTTCAATTCTCACAGCAACCCTACGAGGTTGGCAAGGCAGGATTTTGTCCTCTTGTAGGGGAGCGGCAGTTGGCTCATTTGGGTACCCACAGCCCCTTGGCAGCAGAGGCAGGCCCAGAGTACTAATCTCCTGCTTGCACGCAATGTTTTTTGTCTCTCTTCTTTGATTTCAAATTTAGATATTGATCTTGAACTTTTGCTGCATTTGTGTCATTTCAGTATGGTAGGCCATCCACATTCAGCATCAGTGATCAGGCTACTTCAGAAGTCATGAGTGCATGTCCCGGTAGACCAGCCTAGAGGGACCTGCCCTCCTTCTCTCTGCATGGACCATGCTGCCCAGGGACCAGGAGGCCTGAGACTCAGCTTGGACAGGAGGATCTGGGGAGTGGTCTGGGCCCATAGCATATACTCTGGGAGCAGGTTCATGAGAGAGTTGATAGAAAGAGGGTCTAGAAAGCCACCTAGAAAGAAAGAACATTGAGCATGTGGAAGGGGATTGGGCTTCCTATTAGTCTTTATTTATTTCTTCCATTTTTACCTTTTGTTGTCCCAAGCTACAGGGAGAATGGAAGGAAGGGCTCTTGCTAGAGGCTTTTGGTCCTTTGTTTATACAACCCAGATACCGCAAGTGGCAAAGAACATAAACTTATTGATTTGTAAAACATACTTAATATTTAGATTTTTATTAAAGTAATACATACATATGGTTAAAATAGGTGCAGATACAATGCCTTTGTTCTCCCTGGTGGGTGGTTTTCAGGTGGGAAAGGCACCATTTTCAGGTAGAAAGGTTGAGCAAAGAAAAGCTACAGTTTGGATTAGGCTGACTCCACCCCCAAGTCAAATATTCCACAAGGCACATAACAAAGGCAATGGTTTCCAATTCACGCCCTTCCCACCACCTCACAGGCAATGACTATCATTCTTGCTCTAGTTTTATTGTGAATATCTTCATATCTCTTAATAATATGATGATTAATATTATTATTTCTTATTTTATTTACCTTACTCAACAGTAAATATGCACTAAATACCTTCTACGTGCCAAGCTCTCTTCCAGGCACTGGGAAGTTTATATTGCCAATTAATGCGTGACTGAAATAGATGAGGCTTTAACTCAGTTAGAACAATTCCTCCTCTGAGTACTCTGAGCACAGTTATATCCCTAATTTCATTTTGAAAGCAGATAATGGAAAGAATGAAGCAGTTTATTGGGCAGAGTGAAGGTAATAGGAAGAAGGAGAGATTTAGAGAGTTAGGACACAGGTTATTTGTTGAAGGCAGGGAACTTGGATACAAAAATTGAAAGTAAGTTTCTAAAATGTCATTAGAGGCCTAGAGGACCATGGACACTGAAACACTGTCAAGTGAGCAATTCCACAGCACTGAGGCACCTAAAGTGTGCCCAACCAAAGATGGCTGGAGTGGCACAGAAATATATATAGGTCTCTGACAAGGACACCCAGGGGCTTGCAAGATTTACCCTCAAGGAGGTTCCTGAGACCTTTGGCAATTCCTGGGAGAAGAGAAGCCAGGGTTTGAGGGGTCCTGGACTTGAAATCCATGTCTGTCACCTAATAGTTCTTTGTTTCTTTGCCTACCTAGACCTCAGTTTTCTTATCTGTAAACTGGCAATGAGTCTAGCTATGTAAATATGAAAATGAAATTATATATTGATGTACCAACTATAAAACACTATAAAGTGAATTATTATTATTAGGGAGAATATGCAAAGAATGCCTGAATGAGATTCTATTCATTGTGCCTTATTAATTTTTCTTTCTAAAAATCAATG
The DNA here is from genome assembly GCA_963574435.1 of Cheirogaleus major. Lineage (NCBI taxonomy): Eukaryota > Metazoa > Chordata > Mammalia > Primates > Cheirogaleidae > Cheirogaleus > Cheirogaleus major. Next base: position 14,875 of record CAUYPO010134939.1, read on the forward strand.
ATTCCTTCTCTAATTTATCACTATAATAACTCTTATTCATATTGTGGATAATGAGAGAAATCACAATCCTGCTTTCTGGCGGAATGATTCCTTTAGTTAAATAAAGCTCCAAGTGCTTAAAGCTGAGTTTTCCCTCTGGCTTTCCGAAATTGATGGCTTGTACTACCTTATAGTTACTGTGAGGAAAGTTCGTTGGCTGGTTTAGCCTTTAGAGGTGGGCTCTCTAAAAGCTAAAATAATTTTATTTTGTATAGTCACAAAATAATTTCACTCTGCTGTGTAAGAAGCTCAATTTAAACAAACCGAAATGGATTAAAAGCTTCCTGTTGCCAGGAACTGTGTTAATGAAGGACCATTAGGAGGTGAATATGGCCTTCGCCCTGCCAGTTCGGGGCTCACTCTGGGAAACCGGAAGACACATGTTGGGAGCTGTCCTGAACACAGGAGATTCTAAGTATGGCTGCTGCCCAGAACACTGGGGTCTTTCGGGACATAGCACCTGCTCTGAATCATAGCTCTAACATTCTAACCTTTCTTCTTACCTAAGGGCCTGGTGGAAA
>CAUYPO010134944.1:0-52136 GCA_963574435.1 Cheirogaleus major
AGAAACAATGGTGATATAGCACCTCTTGTATACTCCTGGATACAGCTGGAACCCATTCTACTAAGTGAAGTATCTCAAGAATGGAAAAACAAGCACCACATGTACTCACCAGCAAATTGGTATTAACGGATCAACACCTAATTGGACATATAGGAATAACATTTGTCGGATGTTGTGCGGGTGGGAGGGGGGAGGAGGGGATGGGTATATACAAACATAATGAGTGAGATGTGCAACATTTGGGGGATGGTCATGCTTGAGGCTCTGCCTTGAGGGGGGAGGGGGCATGGGCAATATACGTAACCATAATATTTATACCCCCATGATATGCTGAAATAAAAATAAATAAATAAAAATAAAAAACAAAAACAAAAACAAAAAATCAAATGTTCCTAGCATAAAGAAAATATAAATATTCAAGGTGATGAATATCCCAATTACCCTGATTTGATCTTTACACATTATATGAATGTATCAAATTATCACATGCACCCTGAAAATATGTACATCTGTTATGTAACAATTTTTAAAAAGAATATGTATTTTGTATCTGGTAAGTGAATGTCATTTAGGTCAGGTTGGTTGACAGTGATGTTCAAGCCACCTACATTTTTATTGATTTTCTGTCTACTTGTTTTGTGAATTATTGCTAAAAGAGTGTTGAAAACTTCAACTATAATTTAAATTTGTCTTTCTCCTTTCACTTATATCAATTTTTGTTTCACATATTTTAAAGTTCTGTTATTAGGTGAATACCTCTGTAGGTTTGTTATATCTTCTTGCTTTGTTGAATTGACCTATTTATCATTATGAAATATCTCCCTTTATCTCTGATAATATTCCTTGCCTTGAAGTCCACTTTTTCTGATATGAATATAGCTCTTCCAGCTATAGAGTGTGTGTGGTGTATCATTCTCCCATACTTTAAAACTATTTGTGGTTTTATATATAGTGTTAATTTCTTAAAGGATATAGCTGGGTCTTACTTTTCTGTCCAGTTTGACAATTTCTGCATTACAATTTCTATGGTTAGCCTATTTACATGTAATGCAGTTATTGAAATGGTTGGGTTTAAGTCTATCATCTTGCCATTTGTTCCATTCACTATTTCTTCTTTCCCCCTTTTTCCTGTATCTTCTTGAATTAATTGAATATCTTTTATATTTCATTTTATTTTACTATTTTTCATTTTTATTATTAATTATATTTTATTATTTATATTACTATTATTTTATTTCATTTTCTCTTTTTCTCTATGTGTGGTTATTCTAGAGATTGCAATATGTATCTTTAATTACTATGGTGTATTTTCAAAAAAATACTACTTCTCATATAAAACTCTTAAAATAGTATAACTTCCATTTCCCCTCCCTGCTCTGTGCTGTTATACATTTCATTTGTACATATGTTATAAATCCTACAATACATTGTTTTTATTTTTGCTTTAGACAATTATTATTTAAAGGAATTTTTAAAATGAGAACAAATATTTTATACTTACATATGTATCATTTCCTGTATTCTTCATTGTTTTATATAGACCTGAGATTTTACTTAGAATCATTTCCTCAGTCAGAAGACATCCATTTAATATTTGTTAAATGCAGTTCTGGACTGCTGGCAATAGTTTAATTTTGTTCTTCATTTTTGAAATATATTTTCACTGGCCATAGGAATTTATGTTGATTTTTTTCAGCATTAAAAAAATATTCCATTGTCTTCTCACTTTCATTATTCATGATAAAAAGTCAATGATCAGTCTCATCTTTTCCCTTGTATGCATCTTCTCTCTGCTTCTTTGAGGATTTCCCCTTTTTTGCTTGTCTCCAGCAATTCAGTTATGATGTGCATTGGTATAGTTTTCTTTATATTTATCCTGCTTAGTGTTCATTGAGCTAAGATCTGTGGGTATAGAGTTTTCATTGAATTTATAAAATTGTCATCCATTATATCTTCAAATATTTATCTTCCACTCCCTTCTCTACTTCTAGGACTCAAATTACACCTATGTTAGACTGTTTGGTATTCTCCCCTGTGTTACTCAGGTTCACTTTTTTCAGCTCTTTTTTACCCTCTGTGTGTCAGCTTGAGTAGTTTTTATTGCCATGTCTTCAAATTCACTGTTCTTTTCTTCTACAGTATCTAATTTGATCTTGGTACCATCCAGGTCATTTTTCATTGCAGATATTATATTTTGAGCTCTGGAAGTTCTATTTGTATTTTAAACAATAGTTTCCATTTCTCTTCTCATTTGGTTCATGTTTTCCTTTAGCTTGTTGAAACTGTTATAACTATTTTCAATTCCTCATCTGCTAATTCCAACATCTCTGTCATTTCTATTGTGCTTCCAAAGACTGATTTTTCTCAGTTATAGCTCACATTTTCTGGGTTATTTTCATGTCTGATAATTTTGTAACTGAATGCAGAACATTGTGAATGTGAAGTTATTGATTGGATTTGTTGTGTTCCTTTAGAGAATGTTGAGTTTTGTTCTGGCAGGCAGTTAATTTACTGTTATTAGGTGAATATCCATTTAGGTTTGTTAGTAGTTTTAGTTTAGCACTACTTCTAAGGCTTAAGTTTTGTAGGGTCTCTATTGAATTATCTGGGTGTTCAACAACTTTTCTTTATTCTGATTAGTTGGAACTTGAATGCTTTGCAACCACTTATAAATTCTGATAGTTTTCAGCTTGTAGCTCCCTGGTAATTGTTCTTTCTCTGGTATTTGTTCTCTGTGTGGTCTTATGGAGTCATGTCCTACAAATATACAACTTAATATTTAGACAAAGACTCTAAAGCACCCAATGAAGATGCCTGGAGGGCTTTCTCATTGAGCTACTTCTTCTTTTGTACTCTGTCCCTCAAATTCCAGCCACCTCAACCTCCTTAACTTTGATCCCTGTTTCTTCATCTAAGGGAGGGTCCCATCCTCTGCTTGAGTTCCTCCTCTCTGTCCTGGGGTCCAGTGAAAACCTATAGGTAGAAATCAAGGGGCTCACCTCAATTGATTATCTTCTTCCAGGTGTCCAGTATCTGAAAATAGTTCTCTCATACATTTTATTTAGGATCGTAAAAGTTTATAATGGCAGGGCTAGTTGATACCAGTGATTCCATTGTAGCCAAAAGCAGAGTTCTAACAACCACTTTATAAACTTCTTTAGTCGTCACTTTTGTTAACTACATGCTGAGCACATAACAGGATTAGAGAAATCCCATGGGTCTTCCCACCTCTGATATTTTGCTGATATTCTAGGATAGAACAAGACATTGGGATATGTTTTTCTTGAAGAACCAAAGCCCTAGAAAGACTGAACCTTTGGGAATGGATTGTTATCCTATAAAGTTTTGGAGAGCATTGTTCCCTTTCTCTGTGAGCTCTGAGAGTCTGAGCCACAGACTAAGTCATTGTATCTAGGAACCATCATAACAGGATCACACAAGGCCGCATTTATAGGGAATCCAGTCACTGCCATGTGGTTTTCTGTTCTCAGAAGTGAGTGGTGATTGTGTGGCCTCTGAATTTATTCTATTTATAGGTCACAAATGGCTCAGAAGTACAACAGAAAGGTTGGCCAAGGCGTGCCATAGAGTCAGCTGAGCCAATACGCTAATAGGATTAAGTGATATTGGATTTGGAAAGATAGAGGCAAAGGAGGTAGGAGGTGACTGCCAAACCCAGGAAAACTTTAGAGCTGAAAAGTCAAAGAAAAGAGGATGTAACAGGGCAGTACTCTCATGATTTCCCTCACGTGTGGGAAAAAGAGGACAACCTCTCAGGTTTAGAGGGCATGAGAGGGAGAAAGAAGGGAGGATGAGCACATTGATTCATTCATTAAACATTTTCAATGCCTGTAGTATACCAGGCACTGGCACTGAAAATTTCTAGTGTCTCCAGTGAAAGATAATGTTAAGACACATACATTTCTGTGTGATTAGGAAAGGAACCAAACAGGCCATACCTCCCCTTGTGGTTTCCAGAGCTGTATCCTTTTATCTTTCTGAATCTTGGTGAGTTCCATTTTCCCATCCTCAACCTGCTTTCATCTCCCTGTGGTCTGAATGGTCTGAATATCTGGGCTTCCCAGTTGCCTCTCTAGATATGGTGAGGGTATGTTCCGAGTTGAGGTGGAGAGAAATTGGTTTGAATCAAGGAAGAAATTACAAGAGCTAGGTTAGACTCTTTCTATTTAACTGGTAGACAAAATTCGTATATTTTTAAGATACTGGTTGTTGCCTTCTGGGAAGGAACTCTAGGGTCCAGTAACATTTTATGACATCACAGGAGAGGATTTTCCCAACATAAGCAGAGCTGGGTGTGGTATATTAAGAAACCCATGGGCTTGGAAGCAACATAGACATTCCTATTTTCAAATCCCCACTCTGCTACTTATTAGCTATATGATCTTGGACAAATTACTTCATCTCTTCAGACCCCAGATTCCTTTCCTACAGTGAGGATGTTTTGCTTCTTAGAGTTATTAGGAAGGTCAAAAGAGGAATGCAAAGATGGCCAATTGCTAGATGCAGAATATGTAGACATCTACCAGCTTCTTCCTTTTATGGTTGTGTTTCCCTCATCCCTTAACCCACACAAGAAAAAAGATTCTTGGTAGGTGGAGGGGTAGCTGTGATACTTGTGTAGTCTCTACTTTCTCAGTGCCTCTCAGGTAAGGCAGGTGAATCGGGAAAAGCAACACTCACAAACAACTTGGATTCACTCACTAGCGGGCTTTGGGGAAAACTGAACGCAAATACGCTTTGGTAACACTCCCCCTCTATGCCTCTAGAGCTCTGTCCTTGAAAAGCACCATCTCTTCTGTTCTCTTGGATCCTCTGAGGCAAGCAGATAACTAATTACCTCATTTCAGCCAGATAAGGAAACTGACTCTGAGGTGGCTTGTTCATGATTACCAGGTCCTTGGTCTTAGAGCTGTCTCACGCCTTCATCAGTGCTCCTACTTCCAGTAGCTGCTTCCCTGAGGGCCAGAGGAATAGGAGGTCAGATGACTGTGGTCAAGCAATGCTCCAAGTTCTGATGTTGCATCTGTACCTTGTTTTGAGGACCTAGGGTTCAGATGTTTAGGAGTCCCTTTGACTATTTTAACATAGCTTTCATCCTCCTGTGATCCTGCAGTTAGTCACAGTCTTCAACGAACATATGATAATAATAACTACTGTTTATTAAGGTGTAGATAGATAATCACACAGCATCAATGACAAAGGGCAGAGCACTTTTACCAAAAACACAGCCCAACAATCTTGTTTCCCCCTCGGCTATTTCTCCCAGCTATTTCAAGCCTTCTCCACACTCCTTCGATTCCCACCCACCCACCAACCCTCTGAGCTCCACTCCCACCTGTCCACCTTGCATCACTACTTGGCTGTCCCCAGGCACCTTGGACGTGTCAAGTTCCCCAAACCCACTCCCCTTCTTGCGTCCCGTCTCAGGAAATGGCATCACCATCTGCTAGCTGCCCTGAAATTCAGGGTTCATTGTTGTTTTCTCCCACTCCTTTCACATGCTCCACCCATCCAAATAGCTACTAATGGTGACACACTGCCTGAGCACTTAGTACATCATAGACACCTCTCTGAGAACTTTGTGTGTCTTTTCTCATTTAATCCTCACAACCATGAATGGTAGAGATGCTCACTGTCTGCATTTTACTGATGGGGACACTGAGGCTGGGAGAGGGTAAGTGAGCCATGGTTACACCCCAGTGCATGGTAGTGCCAGGATTGAGCCAAGCAGCCCATCTCTAGAGCTTGATCCCTTAAGTCGTTACCACAGCACATCCCAGTCCAGTGGGCGAGACAGGCATTAAACCAAGAGTTCCACAAATAATTATTTAATTACCATGGTGACAAGTGCTATAAGGAGAAGGGAAAGAAGCTTTGTTTAAGACAGCAGAGGACTCACTTGGGGAAGGGAAATGTTTCCTTGAAGATGTGCCCTTTACACAGAGGCTTGTGGGGGCCCTGCTCATGGCATCAGCAAGAGGGGACACAGCAAATGTCCCTCACAGGCCCAGAGGGATCAGGCTGTTGCCATCTCCTCCACACCCCACAAAGGGCCAGCCACTGCTTTCCTTAATGCAGTGTGGCCTCATCCCCTTTCACTTCATTCTTTTCCGTAATGTTGGCAGACAGAGAGTTGCTCTGATTGCTCTCCTATGCCTTAGACCAAGGATTGGCAAACTTTTTCTGTGCAGGACCAGATAGCAAATATTTTAGGCTGTGCAGGTGGTCTCTGTCTCAACTCTTCAACTGCCGTAGTAGCAGAAAAGCAGCCACAGACAATATTGTAAATGAATGAGTGTGGCTGTGTTCCAATAAAACTTTATTTATGGATACTGATACTCAAATTTCATAGACATTTTGCATGTCACAAAGTATTATTTTTCTCTTGATTTTTTTGACCATTTAAAAATGTAAAAGCCATTCTTAGCTGGTGGGCTGGCCTTACAAAAACAGGTGGCAGACTGGATATGGACAGTGGCTGTAGTTTGCAGATGTCACCCTTGACCCATATTTCTGGCTCTCCTACCGACATGTCTCTCCCCTTGCCTGCTCCTCAAGCCCGTTGCAAAGTGAACATCTCCAAAAATCAAGCTCATCACCCCAATGAAATCAACTCCTCCTCCTGATAATCTGATTTCTGTTATAACCTGGGGTGTCTGTTCATTAAGGAATGTCGGGGCAGGAAAAAATGCACAAGAACTTCTGTTCTAGCCACATTAGGCTGTTGCTACTTCTCAAATGTGCCCAGTACATTCCTGCCTTTGCTCAGTACCTGCCCAACTTTCTTCCTTTTCACTGTCAAACTTCTCCTAGACTTGTGTCTACTCCCTGTCATTGTTTCATCACCTCCCACTCCTCACTGCCTCCAATCTGGCTTATACCCCATCACTCTACAAAAACAGCTCCCACAAAGGTCACTGATGACCGCAGTGTTGCTAAACCCAAAGGACATTCTTCAATTCTCATCTTACTTGCAATTGACACCATTGGCCATTCTGTCCTTCTTGAAACACTCCCCCTGGCTCTGGCTGCTCTTTCTCTTTCTTCTTTGTGCACTTCCCTCCACCCTCTGACCCTGACTTGCGGGAATTCCTAAAGGCTGAATCCAGGGCTGGCTTATCGTCTCTCTTGAGCTTCTTTCCTTGGGCATTGATGCAGCAATAGCTCCATCCAGACCTCTCACCTGAGCTCAGCCCATATATCTAGCTTTTTAACTGATATCTCCTCTTGCATGTCTTAAAATACCTCAAACTTTACATGTCCAAAACCATAGTCATTCGCTCATCCAACTATCCATTTAATTAACAAGTAGTTACTGAGCGCTGGCTATCTGTCAGACATCTTATTGGTTGACAAGTACACAATTTTGAGTAAGAAGAAACAGAGTCCCTGCCCTCAGGGAACTTATAGTCTCAGGGAGACACAATATTAACCAGATTTTCATACCTCTGACTCCTCACAGCATATCCTACCCCTTTTCCTTACCTAGGGGATTGGTACTGCCATCTTTCCGGTCCGGAAAGCCAGGTGTATCCTAAACACCTCCCTTGCCCCTACCAAACCTTCTATTCTGGCTGACTGACCCCAAATATCTCTTGACATCATTTCTCCCCATCCCCACTGCTGCCCTCCCAGTCCTGGCCACCACACTATCTCTTGCTGGACCACCAGTTTGTCCACTCTGGCCCTCATCCCATCTCTATTTCTTAGCCAGATTAACTTTTCAGATAAAACTCTCACCTTGCCACCTCCTACCTCCTCTCCACACAAGGACACCAATCAAAATATTTCCAAGACATTCCATTGTTCTCAGAATAAAGGGCAGGGGATTCTCACCAAGGGCCCCCTGCAGCCTTGTCTCTCACACACTGTTCCTCACTTGCCACATGCCAGCTTCCTGGCCTGCTCAACTCCTCCTTCTCATCACGCTTCTTTCTCACCTTGGAGCATGCTACTCCCTCAGTCGGGATTGCCACAGTCTCCTTTTCTGCCTGGATGTCTCTGACTCACCCTTTGGATCTCAGTTCTACCATCACTTCCTCAGCAACACCCTCCTTGATGTCTCTGCTGGGTCAGATGTCCCTGTCAGAGCCTTGGACAGAACTTGGAGCACCCCTCATGGTATTGGCTACACTGCAATTTATGCGTGTAGGCTTGATGCTTTGGTTAGTTAACATCTGCGTTCCCAGGAGCTCCCCAAGGGCAGGGACTCTGGTCTCTTTTTACTGAAAATTCTGTTGTCATCTACTAGCACAGTGCCTAACAGAATGTAAGTGCCCAGCAACTATTTGTTAATTGGGTGGATACTTGCATGGATGGATGGATGGTTGGATGGATGGATGAATGAATGCCATTCCCCTGCCAGAAACACTTTTCCTACCCCTTCAAGGTCAACTCAAATGCTGCCTGCTAGAGGAAACCTTCTTTGATACTCTCATGGAAATTCTGTCCCAGCACTGATAGCCTTTTACCTTAGGTTACTGTGTTTTCAGCCACTGGGCCCGTGGTCCAGATGTTTCCTGAGATCCTGGAAAAGTCTTATCCATCTTTTTATCTCCCACATGACTTATTGCCTTGGACATGGGAAGAGCTCAATGAATACTTGCAGAACTGATTTCTTTATATAGTCTAGGTCATCCTAATCCTGACGACAAACCATCCTCTAAATATGATATCCAACCACTGAGGGGGGCTGAGCGAGAGACACTCTCTGTCACTGTTACCTTTGTCACCTCAAACAGCTTCCCGAACAGCTTCCCTCTTCCAAGCTCACTGTAGGACTTGATATAAAATTTCCTTGTCCGTATGCACTGTTACTTTTCTGAGTTGGTGATGGTTCAGCAACTTTTTATGCAAGTTTCTTCACTGCCTAGGGATCCATTTCATTCTACCTGCTGATTTGTTACACTTAATTTTTCTAAGAATTCCCTTACCTGTGTTTTTATCAATAGCTGTGTTTACAGTACCTTATGAATAACATATATTCTAATTATATATTTTTCCTAATTATATATATTTCACCCTCCCCCTTCATTTTTCTTGCTGAAGTCTGATGACTAAAACAGTAATGTAGAAACTCAGCTTCCTTTCTTCCCCATTGTGATGAAAAGGGCTTTTAAATAATTGGGATAGCTCATATGGTATACCTGTTCCCAAAGTAATAATTTCATTTAAAAATTGATGACATAATTTTATTTTAGCACTGCTGGTGTTTCGTGATCCTGATTAAATTCATTCATTACAGCTCTCAACTTTGTTTCTACTCCCTTCCTCACTTTCACCTGTACTGTGAGCTCCAATCTATTGGGAGTTAGGGTTCTGATTAATTGTTAGTTAGTTAATTGTTAATTAGTTAGTTCTGATTAATTGGATATTCTGGTTAGCTGAGTTACCATAATTGGTATACATAGACCCCCAATTTTCATAGAATTAAAAGTACAGTACGACTTCCTTTTCATTGTATTGCTAAACTAATTGTTTAAAACACTAATGATGCTTTCTACATGCCAGGTACTGTCTCACATTAAACACGTTTCCTCATTTAATCCTGACAGAAATCCTATGAGTTAGTTTGGGTAAAGAAACCATGGCACAGAGACACTAAGTAACCTGAATAAAGCCACAGAGCTACCGTGTGGTTGAATCAGAATTCTTGACTCCAAAGCTTTCAACCATCATAATGGAATTCATGTTTGCTTTTCTCTTATGATCCAGAGGGCTCCTCAGACTCTGTTAGTTTCTCCAGGCAGCTGTGAGGACACCACCTACCATTGTGCCTTGCTAGGGGCTTTCACTAGGTTGTCCTGTTTTTCTTCTTGCCCTCTGGTCCCCGTAGGGACTTTGAAACTCATGCATTATAAATAGGTTCTAAGATTCAGGGCTCAAAGGATTATGGGAATTGAGAGGTTAGAGGTTGGTGAATAAAGAGTTGGTTTTAAATCTTAGTTCAAATCCCTTTAAAAAACCTAAGAAACTCAGGCTACACCTGATATGGAAGACCTGGATCAATCAGTCCATCAACAAATCTTTATCAAATGCCACTAATTGCAAGGCACCATGCTTAGTGCTGTGGGCAGCTATCTGAGTAGCTCTGGTTTTTACAGTAGAATTGCGATTTGCAGTTTCTGATGAAAAGGACTATTTATGGCATGCCAGAGCTTATGAAGCTTATGGCTGTTAAGTCTGTTTAAGCCTGAAACTGAGATTGAGGCTTTTTCTTGGGCAAAGAAGAAAACAAAACCGAGCACCCATCCCTCTGTTTGGAAGTGTGTAAGTTGAGCTCTCGTGTTATGAAACAGTGGGAACTGGGCTGAAATTGGTTTCCCTGGGAAAAACAATAAATAGGAAGCCACTTGAGCTCACTACATCTGCAGGGAGGATAAGGATGAGATTTTTTACAAAAAGAAAGAACAAAAGCCCAACATTTTCATGGTATGCCTCAAGTACATGTATTTTTCCTTTAAATGACTCTGAACTTATCTTGCCATTTGGAAATGTTAACTTTGGAAAGGGCAATTTGCATGGGGGCATGTGGACTGGTGGAGAATGCGAGGATTGTGGGGTAGAGAGAAGAGGGAGGTAATAGATTGTCAAAATTCACTGGGCTGCCTGGAAACATGCTGTGAATGGAGCAGACCAAGTTTCAAAGATCAGTAGGTGGGAGTGAGAGTGTGGGGAGCATAACACATTAGAGAGAACTGGGGCAGCCCAGAGGGACATTTCATTTGAGAGCCATCTGCAGGTATGCTGGCTTGGCTAGCAGCAGAGTACCACCATGGGGGGGGAGAACCTGGTGAGGTTCAGGACTTTTTTTCTGAGACTTTATGCTATAGATTGAATGTTTGTGTCCCTCCAAAATTCATATGTTAAATCCTAATGGCCAATGTGATGGTATTTGGAAGTGGGGCCTTTGGGAGGTGATTAGATCACGAGGGCACAGCCCTCAAGAATGGAATTAATGCTCTTACAAAAGAGGCCTGGGAGAGCTCCCTTATTTCTTCCACCAAGTAAGGATGCAGTAAGAAGATGCTATCTATGAACAAGGAAGCAGGTCCTCACTAGCTACTGAATCTGCTGGCCCCTTGATCTTGAACTTTGCAGCCTCCAGAACTGTAAGAAATACATTTCTGTTGTTGTTTGTAAGCCACTCAGTTCATGGTATTTTGTTATAGCAGCCCAAACGTATCACAGTAGAAGTTGGTACTGGGAGTGGGGTGCTTCAATAAATACCTAAAAGTGTGGAAGTGGATTTGGAACTGGGCAATGAGTAGAGGTTGGAAATTGTTTTTTGTTTTTGTTAGAGACAAAGTCTTGCTCTGTCACCCAGGCTGGAGTGCAGTGACAGGATCACAGTTCAATGCAGCCTCAGACTCTTGGGCTCAAGCAATCCTCCAGAGGCTGGAAGAATTTTGAGATGCATGCTATAAAAACCTATGTTGCCATGAATGGATCATTAAGGGCAATTTTGGTGAGGGCTCAGGAAGAAAAGAGAAGAGCTTTAAAGAAAACCTCAGTCTTCTTAGGGAATACCTAAGTAATCCTGAACAGAATACTGGTAGAAATATGGACAGTAAAGGCCATTCTTATGAGGTCTCAGATGAAAACGAGCAACATGTTATTGGCAATGGAGGAAAGACCATCCTTGCTATAAAGTGGCAAAGAAATTGACTGAATTGTATTTGTGACCTAGTGTTTTGTGGAAGGTAGAACTTGTGAACGATGAAATTGGATATTTAGCTAAAGAAATTTCTAAACAAAGTGTTGAAAGAACAGGATGGCTTCTTCTGACTGCTTACAGTAAGATGTAAGAAGAAGGAAATCATTTGAAAAATGGAATAATTAATAAAAAGGAAAGCAGAACTTATAGAGTTGAAAAATTGTCAATCTATCCATATTGTACAAAATGCAAAAGTGTGGTCAGAAGAGAACACTAAGGATGTGGCCAAGTGACCATTTGATAAGGAGATTAGTATGCAACAGCCATCTCAACAGAATCCTTGAGCTGTTGTTCAAGACAACAGAATAATGAGCCCAAAGGCCATGCAGGGACCATCAGGGCTCCTCCACCCACTACAGGCCAAGAGTGTAAGGACCCCAGGGGCAGAACAGTTTTAAAGAGGAAGCCACCTGTGCCTGTTGGATCTTGGCACATGCTGCCTGGCACTTCCTCGTATTGCAGGCTCCACTCGCCACACTCTCATGCCATGCTCCTTGGCCACACCAGATATGGCTCCTATAGGCCCCAGTGTGGTATGGGTGTGCCCAGCAGAGCTGTAGGGGCAATGGATGCCCACCTGGATTTCAAAGGATTGGATCTAGCAGAGCTGTAGGCTTGAGACTTCAGCCCTAGGGAACCATGAGATCCAGGCAGAGAACCACTATGGGGGCAGGGTGCAGGCACAGAGCCACCCTGGAAGTGGAGCTGCTCAGAGCCCTGGCGATGGGACAGACCGAAGCTGTGAGAAGAGGGCAGTTCAGAGCCTTAGGGGTCTAACCCATGCCTGGTAAAGTTTTGGGGGCAGGAACACCAGTGGGTCCCAAGGGCAAGACTCATGCTCCAGTGGGCCTGGAGGGCAGAGCATCAAGCCAAACAGGATTGTACCCAAGCACTAAGTCAGGCCTAATGGAATTTGTTCCATTGTTCTGGACTTGCTCTGGACCCATTACCCCTGTCTTCTTTCCTATTTCTACCTTTTAGAATGGAACTGTCTATCCTATGCCTGTCCCACAGTGGTATTTTGGAAGTACATAACTTCTTTGGTTTTACAAGTTCACAGTTGGAGGGGAATTCACCTCTGGATGAATCGTGCTTTGAGTCTCACTCATATCTGATTTAGATGATATTTAGATGAGACATTGGACTTTGTACTTTTGAGCTGAAGCTAGAACAAGTTAAGACTTTTGGGGCTATTGGGATGGAATGAATGTATTATGTAGGAAGGACATGAATTTGGGGGGACAAGGGGTAGAATGCTAAGACTGAATTTTTGTGGCCTTCTAAAATTCTTATGTTAAATCGTAATGCCCCATGTAATGATATTTAGCAGTGGAGCTTTTGGGAAGTGATTAGTTCACTAGGGTGGAGCTTCATGAGTGGAATTAGTGCACTTATAAAAGAGGCCTGAGAGAGCTCCTCTGCCCCTTCTGCCATGTGGGGACGTAGTGAGAAGATGCCGTCTGTGAACCAGGAAGTGGGCCTTTTCTAGACACTGAGTCTGCCAACACTTGGATTCTAGGCTTCTCAGCCTCTAGAACTGTGATAAATAAATTTCTGTTTTTTATAAACCACTCAGTCTCTATTTTGTTATAGCAGTCTAAATAGACTCCCTATATAAGACTCCCTATATTTCTAAACAGAAATCTGTGCATACACTGTGAAGAGCTGTTCATTGTTTTCCTCCAGCTTAGCTGATCTATGACTATTCATACAGTTTCATGGTATAGTGGAATGTTGGAGCTCAGCCTGTATGCCCTTGAGCTAAACTGTTTAGTTCCATATATGTAGGACCTGGGGCAAGTAACTCAATCTCTTGTGCTTCAGTTTCTTAATCTATAAATGGGGATATTAATAATATCTACTACATTAACTGAGCATGGTGGCATGAACCTGTAGTCCTAGCTACTCAGGAGGCTGAGGCAGGAGGATCGCTTGAGCCCAGGAGTCTTAGGTTGCAGTGAGCTGTGATCATGCTACTGCACTCTAGCCTGGGTGACAGAACAAGACCCTGTCTCAAAAAAAAATTATCTACTGCAGAAGGATTTCAGGAGGATTAAATGAGATAATACATTGACATTGCTTAGAGCAGTACCTGGCATATAACCAGTGCTTAAAGAATTGAGCTGTTACTATTATTTCAGAATACTCCACTGTGTGGCTGTGAGGGGCAGATTGAGGGGACCAGGGCTGGCAGGTTTCTGGGATTTTTAGCTACCTGAGAGAGGTAATCAGACACAGGTAAGATGGACCAAAATGGCACAAAGGCTCACTGTGATTATGAATAGATTATTATTATTATTTTCATTCTCACTTGTCTTTTGGGGTATCACCATTATCTTTGATCATGAAAGACAAATATTAAATATATGTAACACTACATAGGGAAATTTTTAAAAAACCCAAAGAGATTTCAACTTCCAGCAGAGTGGTCTAAATGTAGGTAACTTCAAGTACTAATTTCAAACTGCTTTTATCTTCACAAGAACAAAGAAAATGGAATGCCACAGATGGCATTGCTGGAAAGAGATTACCACCAAGAAGAGTAGAGGTTGGAATCTGGAAGGCTTTTATCAGAATATTCTCTCTTAGTGCATTTAAGACTTGGAGCTGCTATATAATGCACCGCTGCTGCAAATACATGTTTCCATGGCCATTCATCATATCACATCCACATGAAATATGCTGGGTTTGTGAGTGCTGAGTGTTCATAAAGCCCCTCTGTGCTCAAGGGAAAGGTTTGAGGAGCAGTGTGGATAGTCTGTTATTGTGTGGAGAATGGAGTTACTTCTCTGAGGATGAATTTCCTATGATTTTCCAGACAAGGTCTGGACAGATTACCAGGCAAAACAAGGTTAGTCGGTGTGTTAAACTATGGATTCAGAAGTGTTGCCCAACATCAGATAATGGGATGGGTAGAGAGAGACTCTGAGGAGACTCCAGGCTCTTCTTCCATGGTCTTCAGAGCTCAGGCATGGTTGGCTACACCTAACAAGGAGGCAGCCACCTCAGGGAAGCCGGAGATCTGTGTTGCACTTGTAGGAGGGAGCCAGGTCTTCCTGGCTAGGACTAGCCAGATCAGGAAGGAAGCATTCAGAGTTTAGCCAGGCTGTCCCCAGATAGCTGGCGAAGCTGCAGACGTTGGGGAAAAGTAGAAACAAGTCTGCTAGAAGAGATCCTGAAGTATCTACTGTACCCAGGTCCCTGCTTCTGGCAAAAAGGACCTGGTCTAGAATGATGGTTAATCAGAGACCCAGAGGGTAGAGCCTTAGACTGTGATTAATGCCAACATTGATTGGTATGGTCGGCTTGTTGTTGTCAAGGTTTTATCTGGAAATGAGACCATGACATCTGGAAATGGGAACGCCCTGGGATGTTTCATTTATGACCACAGCCTATGATGTGGAATTGTTTAGTGCACAACCTATACATGTCCTTACTTGGCAGGTTTGGTCCTATGCAGGATTCTTCCTGTATTTTGAATGGAGGTTTAATAAATTAAATGTAAATATAAAAAAAAGAAATATAGTAGCTATCATTTTATCTCCCTCTTCTGCCTTCTTTTCACATCAATGAGTGGTAACCAACTGTTTATGTATAGTTTATGTTTAGAGTGAATTTCTTAGGTGGGGGAATTTTATAATAATTTAGCCTACAATTAGTATCTCAAGTTAGATACTTTACCCTCATGGGAATTTCCACCCACAGTCACTGCTCTGTCCATGATGCTCACTGACTTCCCATGGGTTGGCAGGGTTCTGGGATTCTCTCCATTTGGATTTCTCTGTTGCAGGACAAAGCAGTCTCAGAATGGTCCTGATATGGCAGCTTGGTGTCAAGTAATTCACTTGGCCATTCTCTATGGCAGTATGGCCAATTCTGCTGAATTTTATGCCAACCGTGTAGTACCAGGCCTGTGGCTCAGGTCAGATTTGGCCAGCACTAGGCTTTCCCATTAGGAGAGTAGGAAGCTGTGGCCAGGAAATTTTTTTTTCTCAGTCTTGGACCTTGGACTATTATTTATAAAACTGCTCTTGAACCAAACCCTCACCTCTGATTTTCATCAGAAGATAGCCCTTACTACTGCAATGCCTATTACAGAAAACCCATCCAATTAGAGTCCTGGCAAATTAGAAATATTCTGTTTTCTTCTCTTATAACAGGAACCATGTCTAAGCTCAGTCTTTCTCTTACCTTGTTTCATTTAGTCTATCTTTCATTTCTTAAACCCCAGCATCAGGCAGAGACTGAGGGGCACTGTAGGAGCATAGGTGGGGGCCAGTGATTCCAACCTGCTCGGCAATCCAGGGGTGGGGCCTTCCCTCCCTGGGACTTTGGAAGAAATCCCCATCCCCTCCTAGAGACAGCTTTTGATGTATACTCAGTTACAGTCTATCTAGGGATCTGTGTTTTCATGTCTTTAAATAAGAGTTCAGCTGCCATGGGCTTGCTGCACAGGGCCAAAACATTCATATCCGGTGCTTTTGCTTTCTTTTGTGAAATTAAAAAAAAAAAGAGCTTGAGTGCCTTGGGAAGAAAAGTGCTATAGAAACACGACTTTCTCCGACTTTCAGGAAATATGTACATTTATGCAAGACTCAACATTATTTCCAATCCTTGTATTTTAACAAAAACTTTTTTTAACAAAGAAGTTCGTGCGTTTTCCATCCTTTTCAACTTAATTTGATCTCCTCATCAAAAAAACCATTTCTGCCTATTTCTATTTTCAACCCAATGCTGTAGAAGGCATGTTGTGCCAGGCCACACTGCAGGAGTTTGTGTTTGAATACAGACAATTTGGGTAGCCATTCAGAAGACACACAAATATCCTAAGGCAGAGGTCCCCAACCTTTTTGGCACCAGGGACCAGCTTCATGGAAGACAATTTTTCCACAGATGTGGAATGGGGGATGGAGGGCAGAGCTCAGGCAGTGATGTGAGCGATGGGGAGTGGTTGTAAATACAGATGAAGCTTCACTCGCTCACCTGCTGCCACTCACCTCCTGCTGTGCAGCCTGGTTCCTCAGTTTCATGGAAGACAGTTTTTCCATAGACGGAGCTGGGGTGGGGGTGGGGGTGGGAGAGATGGAGCTCAGGCAGCAATGGGTGGCCTGGTTTCCAACAGGCCAAGGACCAGTACTCGGCCATGGCCCGGGGTTTGGGGACCACATCCCTAAAGGATATACTGCCAACAGAATAACCACCACAGAACCTATGAATAAAAAAAGACATATTGAAGTACAGGGCAATACCCTTTGGGAGAAATCATAGTGGATATTAAGTGGAACGTCAAGTGTGTTAGAAGGTTGGGGCAGAGAAGGGGATTCATACCCCTGTTCCCTCAGCCCAGGCTGTCTGCCTGGGGGAGGTGGACATTCCCAACTCCATCTGAAGATTGCCATTATAGACTCTGGGTTTCTCTCCTTTATCAAATTATAGTTCACTTTTCTGTAGTTTCAGGTTAATTATTGCTGGGGATAGGAGCTGACATTTTGAGTCCCTGGATGGCAGCCAAGACTTGAGATAGCTGTTTTCTCTCTGTCAGGTCATGTTGCACCAACACCAAGGTGGATACAAAAGTCCCAACAAGCATCAGTAAAAATCTGATGATGCCTTTTTATTATTCTTTGGGTTAAAGTAAGAAACTGGAAGGCAAAAGACATGTGGATAAATGTGGCAGGCTGGGTATGCCCTGCAATCTCTGCTCCCTCCCCAAACCCTGCTAACGTAATGGTAAAGCAAAGGTATAAACCTACAAGAACAAAGAAAAATGGAGAGAAAATGTTATCAAGCAAGAAAGATCAGCAAGACTATGGAATATGAAAAGTGGAAGGCTGAGTACTGTCTTGGCAGAGGGGAAAGCTAAGAAGAAGAAAGCCAGCTTGCATCCAAGAACTATGGAATTGCTCAGGAATTGGAGGCAACAACCAGCTCTCAAAGCTGGGAGAAGGTGGGGCAGAGCATAAGCAGATGGGTTGAGATCTGTCTCAGGAGATCTCTTTTCCCAGTCTGAACAGCCAACAGCTGTTCCTACCTTGTTCCAGCAGGAAATAGGAGATTTAATCTCTGGATAATTGGACCAGAGAGAATTCAGATTGAGGAAATAGCTGGAAACAGTTGAAAACAATACTGAGCTGGATGAAAAACAAGGGATAAGGTCTAAGTCTCTCCTGCTGAGTGGTTCCTAGGACACTGACTCGTATAACCCCACTCCCTCCAAGTAGGGGTTTAGAGGATTCCTCCTTGAATCTCCAAGACTTCCCCAAGAGGAAAGACCCACAGATTCTGCCATGTGGGAGTCCTACAGTGGAAATGGCTAGTCTCTGTTTAATAACCCTGCAGTAAAGCCACCAGCTGACAGGCTCTCACTTGGATACAGAACTCCCAGTCACGTTTTAGTGCCTTTTCCACATGCAAACATGCAGCAGCAATAAATCACACCCAGACGTGATAGCCTAAGGAAGATGAGAAGATAGAACAGCTATGGAATAAGACTGGGATGTTATCAAAGGGGACACAGCAGAAATAAAACAGTCATAGGATGGGGTCAGAAGATCAAATTGAGGAAATTATGCAGAAAGTAGAACAAAAAGACAAAAATACAGAAATTGGAGAAAATGGTTTGAAAATGAGAAGACTAAACCAGGAAGCCCAACATCTGACATTCAACTAAAACAAGGGTTCTAAGTATTTTTTTTGTGCTGTTAGACTTCTCTGGCAATCTGGTGAAGCCTACAGACCCCTTCTCAGAATAACATTGTTTTTAAAAAATTTAAAAGAATTTAAATTGGTAGACTTTATTCTTAGAGCCATTTTTGGTGTGTGAAAAATTGGGGGAAAGGAGGAAGGGAGGGATGAAGACAGAAAATAATGTTTTAAAGTACATAAAATGCATAGGGGTAAAAAGAAAGGCAATTACTTTTAAGAGTTGTCAAAATATTAGAAAACAAAACAGTGATATAGTAATACATGTGTTTTATTTTGAAGTAATGATGAGCATAAGTGATATTTGAAGATATTTACATCACTATGATATGAGATGAACATATCTGGGATTTCTATAGGTGACTAGAAGACTACTGTCTTAATCATACATTTGATCAACTATGTGCCTTTGAAAATTATGTGTGCATATCACTTTTATAAAGGTCAACAATTAACTTTAAAAAATAATTAGAAATCATAACTTTATTTTTATTCAGGCAGAAGAGTTTAATGAAAACACATTTGATGAGAGTGATATAGAGCCTCAAGTAGGAAGTTAGGTGAACAAGTTGGAAATAGCAAATTCTTAAGTTCTTGTGGCACTTTACAGTTTGCAATGTGCCCTTCCACATATTTCAGTTTATAAATGAGAAACTGAGCCAAGACTCAAAATCAGGTCCTCTGATTGCTAATCCAGTGGGGGTTGATAGGCGGGAAAGGACTGAGCTTCCTGTGCATTTCAGTAAGGCTCAGAGACCCATTGATACAAGATTGTCACAAGAAGCAAAGTTGGCATTTGAAGCTCAACTCTCAGGCCAGAGGTTGAGGTTCAAAGGAGCTACTGGGCTAAGATCATTTTAACAGGGTGTCCTAGAAGATAAAAGCCCAGAAAGTTTCAGAGGGTCTCTCTTTTGCTGCCTGGAAAAATATCCCTGGTCTTGATATCATTGGCCCTGCCTGAAATTATTTCCAAGACCTCCCCTTCATCCCTTCTAAGACCCCTTTCTCAGGGCCCTTGTCTTTGCTATCGTAGCGAGCTGCTGGCGTTCTTGTTTCACGCCTCCGTGTGGGCCTGGTAGAGCTGTCAATCATGGTGCCTGGCCTCCTTCACACAGTTGGGCCAAGAATGGTGTCACATCCCTGGACACAGTGATTCGTCCAAGGGGTGGACGCACAGAATTCAGGCCAATTGGGGGCCTCCCATGGAATCTTCTAGCTGGAGGTGGAAAGCTAGTTTTTCTTAGTTTCAAATCATTAAGGGTTTATATCTGGAGTTGCTAGGAGCTATTTTCTCTGTCATGTGGAGAGAACTTTTTTGATGTAAAAGAGAGTGTTATTAAAATAGAGACACAGTGAAAATGAGCTGAGAGAGAGAGAAAGAGAAGGGAGAGAAAGAGAAAGAAGATGAGAGGAGAGGGGATAGAGAGAGGAAAGGAGAGGCATTTTCTGGGTCCTTAGTGGGTTTCTCTTCCTGTCCTGGATTTTGGTTCCTAGAACTCTTCCTTCCACTCTGTGAGCTACTTCAGTAACCTTCCCATCTAAGAAAGCCAATAATTCCCTTCTTGCTGAAGACAATTTGAGTTGAGTCTCTGTCACTTGCAACCCAAAGGGTCCTGACTACCCATCAGGGAACTGCAGTGCAGGCATTGTTAGATATTAGGATTTGCTTACAAATCCCCTCCTTCTCTCTGTTAGGGTCTTTGCTATCCCGGAGCACACAGCATCCTCAGGCACCCTCTAAGCTCTCCCAGGACACCTTCCTGGGCCTCCTCAGTCACACTCTCCATAGAGCTATGCCTGGACCTAAACCAGCAGAGTGAAAATAAAGACAATGTAAAAAGTTGATTCACTTCTTAAAATAAATGAAAAGCTATGGCAGGTCACAGAAAGGAGTGACCACTATGGGTGGGGTCTGGAAAGGCTCCATGGGCACTGCAGATGGGCAAAGAGGTGGGATTCGGACAATGGGCTGGAAGGAAAGTATGTGAATTCACTGGTGGGTGTGGTAGCTCTGGGAGGAAGAGGCCCAGACAATCACAATGGAAGCCCAGACTTGCACAGTGCTGTGGGGAGGCCCAAACAAGGTGCTGGGTAATCCATCCTTTCATGGCTGTGCCTTCCAGCTAGGCCATCTGGTAGTCCACTTTCAGCTCCAGTGCTAATGCCTGGCTGGAGGAGGGCTTTACACATTTGTGTCTTAATGGTAAGGAGGCGCCTTTCATCCTTAACCCAAGGGACTAGCTATGTAAATAGTTTTAGGCGTGGGGAGTTGGGTGGGCTTGTTGACTTTGGAATCCGGGAGACTTATCGCCACCACTGTGCACAGGGCTCAAGGCAGGGCGCTTCTTCCACACCAACACGAGTGCTGCCTCTGTGGCTGTGCTTGGCAGGGTGGGGGCAGAGCGGCACTGCTTGCTGAAGGAGGTGGTTGGCAGCATGCCTGACTTCCTGGAAGCCTGTGTGCCACCTGCTGCAGGAACCTTCCCTTTGCCCTTTCCTCCAATTGGAATTTTCCATGGAAAGATAGGAGCATGGCTTTCTGCCACTGGGCCACTTCTTGGTACCAGTTCGATGGGCTGAGATGGGTCAACTTCCCATGAGATAAGGAAGAGAACTGTATTTTTAGCTGGTTCTGGAGAGGAAAGATTCAACCTGTATATTGTGTGTCTCCCCAGAAAGCTTTTCTCTGTATAATAATTTGATCCAGGTAGATCATTTTACCAACATCTCTTGAAACTAAACCATCCTGAACAAACAGAGATTTGAGGTTCTTTGTTATTCTTTTTCTTCTTTTTTTCTTTCTTCTTCTTCTTTTTAAAAAATCTTTGCTACTCCTGGAGTTTCAACAAGATAATCAAATCAGTTTTAAAATAACTTGAATAATTCAACCCTCTTCCTTCAGTCCAGACTAAAAACTGTAACAAATATGAACCCATCACTATCCTCTGTCCTGTCTACCTTGCTGTGTCCTGGGAACTGGTTACTGTATGTCCTTGCCTGAAAAGCACTGAGACACTCGCAGGGGTTAAAAGTAAAGGGAGAGCCTGTGAAATTCAGCAGAAGGTTCAGCTCCTCCAGAAAACCTTTCCGCCATGCCAGCCTTCCCTTACTTCTTGTTGAGAGTCAAGTACAGTGATAATGATGGTACATACAATCAATTGACAGCCTGTATGTTCCAGGAGATCTGTATACCACATCTTGTTGGAATCCCCACAAAGGCCCCGTGATGCAGAAGTAATAATAATGATAATGATGATAATAGCAATAATGATGATGATGATATAACCAGAGGTAGATATAATACAAAACTAAGAAAGCTTATGTTTTAAGTTTCAGGGTCCTCCACTAGCATAGTCCCTATTCAAGGACCTGGAAGGGGCCCCAACATTGTGTTTACATGGTCATATGTTTTGTAAAGTTTGCAACGTAAAAATCTTTTCACTGCAGTCAGTTATGATTGCTGTCTCTTTTCATGCCAGCTCTCCTCTGTCATCATCCCCTTGTATTAAGTGGCTTCGTAGTAGCTATGGGCATCTTTAGAGCATACTCAGGAGGAAGTTGAGCTGGGGATGCATTAGTTTAGGTTTAGTGCATACGCTTACCTGGCATTCAGTCACTTCATAATCTAGTTAAGTTGTGGCATCTAGGGATACTCTCCCACTGTCCTCTGCGCTAAGTTACCCAGTGTAAAGAACCAAGGACATCAACAAGTGATTTGTCCTTTCAAAGTGTATTGAAGATTAGTCACCTCATGAGAAAACCTGAAATGCCCTGAACTCTTAGCTCATACATAGAAAAGACTTATTAGAGGTTTTTCCATAGTTGACCACAGTCCTAAAAATGAATATCAGTATAAATAATGAATTGTAAAACTCAAAGACATTTTTATGAACTATCAAAAATAAAAAAGCAAATTTGGTCAACTATGCCAGAGAAAAGGCTGAATTTTCTAGTCCCTTGATAAAAGATATCACAAAATTATTGCTGTATGAGGGGCTGATTGAAAAGTGTGAAAAACATAGGAAAAAGTATTATAAAGGTGTGTCAAGCAGTTAATTAACAAAAGTGTTACATTCTAGATTTTGCAATGTTTTTGGCATCTGTCAGCTTTTAAAAATTTTGTAATGTGTTCTGATCTCTTTTCTCATTTTAAGCGAATGAGTATTTTTATACCTAAGTTTGCATTCATTAATTGTACATTCCTTTAAAAAATTATTTATTTATTTTGGAGAAAGGGTCTTGCTCTGTCACCTAGGTTGGAGTACTGTGAGGCGATCCTAGCTCACTGCAGCCTCAAACTCCTGGGCTCAAGTGATCCTCCTGGCTCAGCCTCCCAAGTAGCTGGGGCTATAGGCATGCACCATCATGCCTGGCTAATTTTTTATGTATTTTTTCTGTAGAGATGAGGTCTCACTATGTTGCCCAGGCCAGGTCTCCAACTCCTGGCCTCCAGTGATCCTCCCACCTCCCAAAGCACTGGGATTACAGGCATGAGCCACTGTGCCTAGCCTGCATTCTTTCTGTTAAAGAGGGTCCCTAGAACGGCATCAGGCCCCACACATCCTGGACCTAACCCTGGAGAAAACTCAGGGAAGTCACAAGCTATAGGATTTCTCTCTCTTGTCTTTAGACAAGCATCTGGCAAAATCAGCAGGTACTCTTTGTTCCTCAAATGTGTTTTATCTCATATCAACGGTGAGAAAGTGGATGTTAAGTCTTCCTGGTCATTTAATATCCATTGCTGCCAATAGCAAAGCTATTTTAAATTTCATTAGTTCTGGAAAAATTTTTTTGGGGGGAATAGGAGGAATTATACTTTGCTTGCTTCAGTTTCTCTCCAGTTGCTTGTTTTTCTGGGATGAAGATCAAGTGCTTTTGTGAGAGGTGAAAGGTGTGGGTCCTGTTTCAGTTTTCTACATGTGGCTATCCAGGTCTCATTTCCTACATGCACTCCTCATGATAGTTTTACCTCCTGCTACTTGGCCCCAACTTTTGGGCACTGAAACATGACCTCCTCCCATTGTCTCTGCAGCCCCAGGCTTGATAGTAGCTTCTTATTTTTGCTACTTTCTGAGCTACCTCACAGCCCTGTTTGGCCTCTCAGCTCTTCTGTCACGTGTATAACTAATTCCCCATATTCAATTCCTTCTATTTGAAGGACCTAGAGTGGTTTCCATTTTCCTGGCTGGACCCTGATTATTACAGATACCAAACCTACAGGGGCTATTGGGAGGATTAAGTGAGTTAAGATATATAATTGTCTAGCATATGTCCTGGAACACAGCTATAAATGGTAGCTATCAACATATCAACATATCAGCAATAATTTTGAAAGTACAGTGCATAGATTAGTATTATTTGTTCTTTTAGTCTTAATGATTAAAACATGACATCGCTTAAAGCATAGAAATCTAAATGGACACATTTGCCAGGAAAGACTACTGAGTGTCTCTAGCTCATGTGCAGTCTCCAGTTTCCATAGAAACCAAGCAAAGAAATTTGCTAAAGGAAGCCTAAAAAATAAGTAGATTTGGGTCTGTATGATTATGTCTCAAACCCTTTTATCATACAAGCAGATTGTTATTACTATTATCTTATTGTCTCTTTAATATCTTTTTGCTTATAAGATGCAATAGACCGAGATTCTTTTCTATGCAGAGGATGACATAAAGTATAGGATTTCTTTATCACAACACAATCCCTATCACATACCCAATAGCAGTGCTTCCAAGGCTACTTTTATTGTGTTTATCTGCCAAATTGCTGGATAAACCCAGCTCTTGTCATTCTGTGGCTATTCAGAGTTTTTTTGTTGTCTACTGTTAAGATATAGGAACAAAGAGCCAAAAATATTAGTTTAAGAAAAATCTTAGAGTGAGAGGGACCAACTGAAATCCCAATTAGCATCCTGCAATAGGACCTCAGCTGAAATGGAAATATTAAATTCCCTTGCATGGAGGTGGAGGGGAGTAAGGGATTGATTCTTGGGTCATTTGATTACGGCCCAACTCCCTGGAATCCTTCATTAGCCATCAGAATTGGTGGTAGTAACAAGTGCAACAGCTTTGAGTCAGATCTGCCAGAATTTGAATCAATAACCAGGCAATCTTACTTCAATCTCCAAGCAATTTTAAATCTTTTTCTTTAAAATGTCTTTGAGATGGGAAGAATTGAGAGGACAGGAGGAAAATGCAAGCATCTAGAATACCAAGGTGAACTTATCTACTTTTCTTTGCAAAAAAAGGGTTGCAGGTGTCCCCTAGAGGTATCCTTAGGATGCTGGGGAAGATAGGTTGGGCCTAGCAGAGTCAGTACAATCCCCTCCATAATGGCCTCCCTTGAATGGTTGAATATTGCTAAATACATACTTAGCTCAGGTGGTTGGAGCACAGAGAAAACAACAACAGGCATGGGAGATAAGTCCTCTTGAAGACTTGTGTTTGAGTTGCAGTATGGTCATGGAGAACAGGATTGCAGAGCAGAAGAAGCCCTAGGCTTGGCATCGAAAGCTCTGGGGCCATCTTGGTTCTGCCACTTTCAAGCTGCATGATCCTGAGCAAGTTACTTCATTCATTCGTTCATTCATTCATTTTTCACAAAAGGCTTGGGGCAGAGAGCTTGTGACTCAGTGCAAAGCATTGGCAAAATCAGAAAAGCTTGCTTGTGAGTAATCACATAAAGCACACACAAACACCAGAACATCGATCAATCAGCATTTATTAAACACCTACTCTGAAACCAGTACTACTATAATAATGGCATTGTGAAAACAATCCACCCATTTTCATATAGGTTGGCTATGGAAGTGGATGAGAAGGAGCTAATGTCTCCTGAATGGCAGTAGAGAGAACTCCAGGTCAGAACCATAACATCAGTGCCTCCTATATGGCCTCTCTCAAGTCCCCACTTGGCAGAGCCCCTCTTGGCCACCTCTGATTATTCTTCTAAGCGTGACTCTTCCACCTGTGACTTCTGTGGCCAGAGACAAGAGTGTTGCATCTATCTGGAGTTCTTAAAATCATCTAGCACTTTTGCCATGCCTCTGCTTCCCACCTGGAGCCCAAAAGTCAAATGCTATCTCACTGTATTTTTGTTTTTTGAATAAAGGCAAGTCTTCACCTTATGGTTGAGTTAAGGAGCACAGAACTGCACACAGGGAGCATAGGGATGAAGGGTGCCATCAGGCAGGGCTTGGTTGTCATTGCGTCCAGATGACCACTTTAAATCATTCCAGGGAGAGGCATCCCAAAGGGGGTAAAGTTACTCTCAAATGTGCTATGACTTATCATCCTTCATTGCAAAGTTCTTTACAATTGCCAGTGAGCTAATCCTCCCAACAGGCTTGATGAGGTAGATCAATACTATTATCCCCTTTAGAGCTCAATATTATTGTCCACTTTAGGGCTCATTATCTTATCAGCCAATTACTCCATCTTTAGTCTCATCAGTGTCCTCTCTTAGCAATACCCCATTTTGCGACTATAAATCTGTGTTACCTGTGAAGCACTGGACCTCTCTTGCAAGAGAGGCCAGAGCTAGGGTAGGTGGTATAAGAGACGCTGTGGGGTTGGATATCATCACCTTTTAGGGTTACTCAAATGTGAAGACTCTGAGCAACAGGTGCTGGGCAGCTATCCAGAGAATAGTCCATTTACCTGCCCACTCACCAAGTAACCTCGGGAAAGTCACTTCTTTCTGGGACTTTGTGCATCTGTAGAATGGGGATCATTCTAATTTCTGTATCTCCTTCTTCCCTTTTCTCTTTTGCAGAGTTGTTGAGATAAAATGAGACCATAACTGTGAATGTCCTTTGGAAGGAAATGCAGTAGAGGAATGCAAGAGGTAATAATGATGGTGTGTATCAAAGCAATGATAGAAATCAGCTTTGTTCTTTGCAAGTATTTTGACCCCAGGGTATAAACAACCAGGCTCAATAGCCTGTTTAGCAGGCTGGTCTCGATAAAATGCAAGTCTGTCCTGTCATATGTAAAGAAATTAAGACTTGCTTGTAGTTACCCAGTGAAGCAACTGGCATGATCTAGAGGGCAGAATGGAGGGTATTTTGTAGGGTGGCCAACTTCTCCCAATTTTCCTGGAAAACCAAGATGGACTGAGTAGGTCCAGGCAAATAGTAGCAACTTTCTCAGGCTTGGGTCACTGAAGGGTTGACCAGAAGATTCTTGGTCAATGTCTAGTAGATGAAGCCTGAATTTTGGAATCCTTGGTGGTAACTGAGCCTGTCTTATCACCAAGACCATTCTGGGAGGTTTTCCTTTTCAGGAAGAGAATTTTGTAGCCTCTGTGAGGAGACTTCCTGAGGAAAGGGGGAGTCAGGAAGTTAACCTTCAACAACAACCTGCTTTCCTCAGGTTGTCAGTCTCTGCTTTCAAATATCTATCTCTGGGCCCTGTCCCCACCCAGCAGCCTTGCCACACCTTCACTGGCTCTGAAAATCTACCTGGGCCACACACACGTAGTTATGTAATTATGTTCTCTTGCTAGGAAAGTTCAGGCACCTTTTCAGAAGAAAATAAATATTTAGGGTCTTAACCACATTGCCAATTTGAGCATGTGTGCCATTATTAATGTCTTCTGTATTTATTCTGAAGGTTTCCATATGTGCATGGCTTAGTTGACAGTCATGTGACCATTTGAGAGTTTGCAAAATTCTCAAGTGGAAATTTTAGACTCAATACCTGTATTGTAGATGGAGGGACCTTAAGGACAATAAATATGCCCTTTCCAATACAAAGTCCAATGTGGACTTCCTGTGTGAAGCAAAACAAGCTCCCTATCTTTCTTGGATGAACGAGGAACATGGATTTAACTAAGTAAAGATGACATTCTTGTATGAATGAGGGGTGGGGAAAGGGCAAAGGGGTCCTCTTTGACTCCCTGGGTCTTGCATTGCCATCCCTCTCCATCCTCCATCCTGGAAGTGAGCTTCAGGGTCTCTAGCAGAGTCCATGAACCCCGATGTCAAAGCCCTCCTGAGGCTGGCTGGATAAGGGTGTCTGGGCAGTTCAAGAAACAAGCCCTAAGGGCATGGCAAAGGTACTCCGGCAATACTGAGGGAAAGAATTGAATGCCGCTGAGGATTCCGTATCACACAATAACGGGGTCAGGAAGGCAAGGCAAGCTCCTTGCTCGAATGAGAGTTCTCCATTCCCAGTGAGTAGATGGGATACAGGGAGGTGGCTCCATCCCTTTGTACAAGAGAACTGGCTAGACTTTGGTGGGGAATCAGGACCATGCCAGATGGGTTTTCTTTATCCTAGAGCTGAGACTTTTACCCTTTCTGTGCCATGAACCTTCTGGCAGTTTGGTGAGGCCTATGGACCCCTCCTAATAATATTTTTACATATCTAAACCAAAATACATGGGATCACTATTATATTGAAATACAGCTATCAAAAAATTTTAAAACCACACAAATGTGTGATGTAGTAATAGATGTGTTTCTTTTTTAATGCTTTAAAATGACCAGATAAAATGATGGGTCTAACAATTGCTCTAATTTTGAAATAATGATGATTATAAGTGATATTTTAAGATACATAATGATAATATGTTATGAAAATATGTTTGAATTCTATTGGTGACAAAGTCACAGATACTGTGAATACCACTCTGGTTTAGTGACTTCATTCATAACTGAAGAAAATGCTAACTTTCGGTTACAGCAGTGGTCGGCAAACTTTTTTCTGTAAAGGGCCAGATAGTAAATATTTTAGGCTTTGTGAGCCATATGGTCTCTGTTGGCAACTATTCAACTCTGCTGACATAGCACGAAAGCAGCCACAGATAATATGTAAATAAACGAGCATGGCTGTGTTCCCATAAAACTTTATTTATGGACAGTGAAAGTTGAATTTCATATACATTTTACAAGTCATTAAATATTATTCCTCTTTTGATTGTGTTTTCTGACCATTTGAAAATGTAAAAAACAGTCATAGCTCACAGGCTATGAAAAAATAGGTAGTGAGCCAGATTTGGCCTGTGGGCCATAGTGTGCTGACCCATGAATTAGAGGGTAGTGAGAATAAAGACACAACCTTTGTTTACCATCCAGGTCTATAGACACCAAGTTAAGAACTGCCATCCTAGAGGAGTCTGGGGAACTTGGCAGACCCCAAAGAGGGAAGCTCAGCAGAAGTCCAGTCTCATTTTAGGGAATTGGTGGGGGGCAAGGTGATGTGCAGTGCTGGAGGCTTCCAAAATCCCCACACCTGCCCTGTAAGAGCTGGCTCTCAGGGAAGCTTATTGGGTAACACAGATGCAAGTTCCCACTGAATGATGGGTGAAGGCCATTGAAACACCTATTATTGTGGCCCAATCCAGTGCTTTAGGAACCGGCAATTCTCCAGTGCCCATCATAGAGTCTGGTACACAGTAGGTGCTCAAACACTGTATGCTAAATGAATGACTGAAGCCATCCAAGGGCTGCAGGTAGGTTCAGCAGGAGATGTGGCTTCAGGAGGTATGGGAGACAAAGGCCAAGAAGAGGTTGCTGCTGCAATAACCTTTTTCCTGGACCCAGGGCTAGAGCCTGCAAAAAAGGGTTCTCCAATTCTAAGTTCCAGCCAGACACCCTGTACATCTGTATGGCAAGAACAATGGCATGTTTTTCACCAAACCATTTACTTTCTCCCCTAGACACACAACAATCATTCAGGTTATATAACCGAATTTTGGCCAATAGAATATGGGTGGAAGCGACATAGAATACTTCTAGGCTTGGCCCTTAAAACATCTTGTAATTTTCCATTCTCTCTTTTTCCATCCTCCATGTGGCTGAAAGAAGAGGGCTTCAAGATACTAGAGCCACACATAGAAAGGGCAGGGATTCCTGAGTGGCCATCTGGAGAAGAGCTGCCTGAGAAGAGTCACCCAACCTTCGCAGACTGTGAGAAATAAACTGTGTGTGTGAAGTAACTGAAATTATTTTTTGTTACAGTCGTGGAACCTAGCCTATCCTGAAAATGCACTTTGTTCTCCAGGCCAGGGAGGATGCACACTTCTTATAAAGCTTTCTTAGTTTGTGTTCCCTAGAAACAGACCCTGGGACAAGGATTCGAGTACATGTAGTTGTTTGAAGATGAATGAAACACCAGCAGAAGAGTAGAGGGGGTGAGATGGGTAAGGGGAGACCCAGGACAGGGTGTGTTTATCAGGCCAGCTACCTCTGCGAGTGAAGAGCTTCATCCCCCTGGGAGGCTCTGAGCCAGAGTAAGTTATCCCATGGCTGGGTGGGGGGCTGGGGGATGTGTACACCACCTTTGATCAGCCGTTGTCTGAAGGCTGTTTGGAGTGGGAGTTTAATTCCCAGCACTAGAGGCTGATGGTGCCTTGGGATAAGGCAGCTGGGGAAAGATGCAGATACTGCCAGTTGGAAGTGGGCTGGCACACACTGAGGTGGTAATGTCTGAAGGATGTCGGTGGGGGACCAACAGCATCTGCCACATAGTGGCATTCCTTTGTAAGCTTTTCTGTTTTTGTTTTTTTGTATCAGATTTGTACATTACCTGTGACAACGCAGGCCTTCACAGTTTTGCTTTTACTCAGTTGGGTGCTCAGCTACTGATAAGCAAACTCACCACAGAAATAGGAGAGAAACAGCTTGGGTGCAGTCGTGGAAAGGGTACTAACGAGAAGTAGAATATATATGTTCATGTTACGCTTACACAGCTTTTTCTGTGCCTTTGGGCCTCACATCCCTTTTTTATGAGCCTCAACTTCCCATCTATAAAATTCAGAGGGCTTGAGGGATGACCTCTAAGTCCTCTACCAACTCTAAAACTGCAACTCTAAAATCTCCCAACTGTAATGTTGTACCTGATGCACCTGTTAGCAAAGCCTCCTTCAATTGCTTGGGATGGGAAGGAAGCATGTGATCAGAGAGAGAGGGTGGGGGATGCACACCTAAGAAACTCTCCCAGGACTGGGTAGATCACTTCAACTGAGATTCTCCTGAGCATTATTTGAATTTTTCGAGTCTACCAGACTAGGGTCATAACCTTGATGGACTCTCTAAATACGTCATGGACCCCAAAGCATAGTATTGATGAATACTACAAATATATTATATTGATTTTAATTCCTGTTCAAGGGACTTGATGTCTATTTAATTTGTGGGATAAAATATTGTACTCAGGTAGCTTCAGGGGGAGATGGGAAACTCTGGAATGGGAGTCTGAGATCCGACTGAGTCCTTGCTTGACCATGTGCTTGACCTTGGGCTATTTTTTAGTTCTATTGAGTCCCAGTTACCTAATCTACAAAATGATGGGCTGAGACCATATGTTCTCTAAGTTCCAGCTGAACTCTAACATTCTGCAATTTTTTGATTAAACCCTCTGAGATATGCAGTGGATGGAAGGACAAATGGAACCTCAAGTGACATCATTTAGTTCAATTCCTCTTCTGCTGATCTGATCAAGCCTATATCCCTTGTTGTGTAACAGGAGACATCTACAAAAAGAGTGTACCAGACTTTGTGTGTGGGTCGGGGTGGGGTTCTTTGTCAAGCCCTCAGCCTGTTTCCTGAGCACTTCCCTGCATCCCCATCACTCACAGAAGTAGGACCCTGAGCACCCTTGTGTGACCTTGTGCCCCTGACCACAGTTGATTGGGTAAGCTGGGCCAACCAGATTCTCTCTCCTTCAGATGGTGGTTTGGGATTGAGAAGCATAAATCATGCCTGGCTGGTCCCTTGAAGTGAGAACATGAACATGTGAAAGCCATAGTATAGACGTGTCTGCCCAAATGTTCAGAAAGTCAAAGAAAACCAGTCTGTAGAGAGCAAATAATGCAACTGTGTAGACAGGGACCTTGGCTTCTGGATCCTGGAAAGATGCAGAGAATAACTCAGTCCTCTGGTCATTGGACTTCATGAGTCTGCCTGACGTTTTGCCTGTCTTTGAGTTTGGTGAGATAGATTCCCCGCAAACTTTGTATAAACTGTCATATTTTTCTTAATCTAAACTGAATGAGTTCTCCCCTGTGAAATCAAAGAGCTCTGATTGAGAAAGAGAAATTGGAGGATTGAGACTAATGAAGGTTTAAAGAAGATAAGATTAACTAGTGACCCAGGGACTTCATATTAAAAAATGATGCTCTGAACCTATCCTCAATGGGGATGCATAGATTTTTGTTTTTGTTTTTGTTGGTTGGTTGGTTATCCCAGAAGCTGATTGTTGAGTTAATCATACTTCTCAGTTTATGAAGAGTACAGATAAAAATTCTTCTTCTTTTCTTTTATTATTTTCACCCTTTTCTTTCCAATCCCCACTTGTGTGTACCCAGTCCTCTTTTCATCCTAGGCAACTGCTCTATGTGCTTTATATATGACTTGGGATGTGCTTGTGTCTTTGAAAACATACAGCATTGTTTTGTTTATGCATGTGCTTTAATTTCCACAAATGGCCTTGCATTATGAATCTCATTCTATACTGACTATGTTTCACTCAAAGTTGTGGTTTTGAGATTGGTGTTGCCGTATACACATCCAGGTCATTGTTTCATTCTGCAGTATCTGATTCCATAGCATGCATCTATCACTTTTTTGTTATCTACTTCCTTTGTGATGGACACACCTAGGTTGCCTCTAATTGCCCATTATCACAGTGCTGCAAATGGACGTCCTCACACATCTCTGCGTGTGGTCTTTTGTGCAGGTTTCCAGGGTGTATGCATGAGGGTGGGATACTGGATCAGAATGTTAATCTACTTAATCTCATTTAGTACTGTCAGATTGTTCGCTAAAAAGGCTACATCATTAAACACTTGGCAAGGGTACCCTTCTTAGCCAATACTTGGTATTACATGGCTTTCTAAATTTTGTAGCCTTAATGGGTATAAAGTGGCATCCCATTGTAATTTTAATTTGTATTTATTTAATTATATTATTACTAGTAAGGTTAAGCATCTCTTCATCTCTTCTATTAGCTATTACAGTTTCCCCTTCTATCCAGGCTCTATATGTCTTGATTTGCCTGGTACAATCCAGTTTTTTGCCTGTTGCCATGGCATAGTTATTCAAAGTACCCATTTTTACTCTTAAGGTGCCCTGGTTTGGTTGATAAATAATATGAACACTCTATCCTTTTGTGATTTGTCTATTTATATCTTCCATTGTTTTGTCTATTGCATTTTCTATCTTTTTCTTTATCCATAGGGCTCCTATAGTATAGCTATCCATCTCTTTGTTTAAATGGTGAAAAATCTTCTTCCAACTTGCCACCTATCTATCAGCTTTGTGGGGTTAGTCAAATACAGTTTCATTGATGTAGTCAGATTCATCAAATTTGTATATGTTTTATGATCTGGAGATCTTATTCAAGAAGTCCTTTTCTACTCTAATGTCACAAAAGATATTCCCATATTTTCATCTATTATTTTAGTAATTTTACTTTTCACATTTAGGCCTTTAACATATTTGGAATTTATTTTTATATATAGTCTGAGACAGGGACCTGACTTTTCTTCATAGGGTCAGTCAATTTTCTCAGCAACACTTAGTAAACATCCCTTCCCCTTCTCACTGGTTTGTGATGTTTCCCTATTTTACACCATTTTTTTTCAGTGCTCTCTTTCTGTTCCATTGATCTCTTTCTCTGCTCCTGTGTCACTACTAGTACTGCTTACAAAAAAATTTCACTTGTAGTTTATCTTAATATCATGTAAAACAGATACCTCCTCTTTGCTCTCAGAATTGATTTTGCTATTCATTCACCATTATTCTTTCATATAAATGTTACAGTCAAGTTGTCAAGTTCCTCTAAATATTCTTCTGGAATTTTTATTGGAATTGCATCGAATTTATAGATAATTTAGTAAAAATTGACATTTCTACACTAAACTGTTCCATCTAATAATATGGCATATCTATTTACTTTTTTCGTATCTTCTTTGATGCCTTCTAATTGCTTTAGTCTTTCGAATACATAAAAATTCTATGTATTGCATGTATTCTTTGTTGTAGGGTTAAGAGATATTTATAGTTTTGTTGCAATATTGGCTAATATCTTATGCTCTATTATATTTTCCAGGTGGCTGTTGCTGGTATGAACTATTTTTTTCCTAGTAGAAGCAAGTAAAGCAATCTGTCATCTCTTATCCTGCCCCCTTGGTGACCAAAGGCATATGGTTGCAACATAGGTGGACAGAATTCAGGGTATGGTCTGAGTGAGCAAAACTGAAACAAAAGTGCCAGCTTATGTGGGACCCTCAAACATAGACGTTTAACGAAAGTTTCTGACCAACAGAACTGTCTACAGATGTCAAGTATAATATAAATCCATCATAAGAATATAGAGCTCCAGAACCAGAATGACCTCAAGAGTCATCTCGTTCACCCACTGGATGCTTCTGTCCTCTCTATGGCCTATTAATTTGGTGTCTGGCCAGCTGGGGCTTGAACACCTCAGGGATAAGACATCCACTGCTTTGTGAAGCAGCCCAGTCCACATCTATATAGCTCTCTTGATGCCTTCCGCTTCTACTTGAGCAATAGTGTTCTATCATGTCTATTTGTTATGCCTCCACTGTACCTTCTGTATCTGCACAGTGCTTATTATTTTATATTGCAATAATTTGCTCATGTATCTATTGCATCTCCAGGGCTGTGAGTGCCTTTGAGGAAGTGGCCATGATTTAATGGGTTTTATTTGTTTATTTATTTATTTAGTATTTTCAGGGTCTAGCAAGTGCCTGTACATAGTAGGCACCAAAAGATATTGAATAGAGGAGCCTATATAGAACACCTCTTATGTATTCCTTCGGATTCTCTTGGTGCCCTAATCTCCTGGTCCTGCAGATGCTTGTCCACCTCAGCCACCACTGTGTTTGCCTTCTCTGAGAGACCACTCATAGTCAGATACCACTCGGAGAGGCCACTGCAACCACAGACTCAGCATTGGTTCATGTGGTTTCATTTCCTGGGGCCCACCAGTCACTCATCCAGGAGGTGCCCCCCCGGCCCCAACTTTTGCTGTTGCTCTGTAGCCTGGCCAACCAGTTATGCATCTAGAGTTTTTGGCTATCCCTGCTACTTCCAGACCTAGATGAAATGCTACACCATAGGTATGGGATCTGACATCCCAAAAAGTGGCTGAGGGGCCACAAGTGATGCAACCTGGAAATGCAGAGGAGTTAATTCTGTGTGTGGTCAAATTTTGATCAATGGAAATAAGTGTTTTGAGGGTAAACATCCTTCCTTTGTTTCCTTTTACAGACAATTCCAGGGCACAGTTTTGCTGTCATCTCTGTTTGAGAACATCCTCTGTGACTAAGCATGTGTGCCAAACAAATGACCAGTTGTGTCTCTTCATGGCTTATGATATGTACATTAACATATGACATTATACGATGTACATTAATCACTCAGTGTGTTAACATGTTACGTGGTATTTACTTTCTTTTTCTCTCATTCTCATTGCCCTGGGATTGCACCTTTCAAATAGTCTTAGCACTTAATCCTTACTTCAGGATCTCTGTTTTCTAGGAAACTTGAGCTAAGACAAGGGCCTATAGAAAACAACAACAACAACAAAACCTGACCCTTCAAGCTCAGAGCGGTCCTTTAAGAATTTGACTTTACCTGTCACTGTACCTCCATCTGCAAAGTAGTGTTCTTTTTTCCTATTTTCTTCTGCTCTTTCAAAGTATCTACCTGTGTGATCTTGAACTCTCTTCTTTAAATTAGCTCTATTTGTCAATATCCCTCTCAAATGTGGTGCTGAGAATGGAAAGGCACATACAATATAAGGTTTTCTTTTAAAAGAAGCACAGCCTGAAATCATATTTTTCCTTGCTTTAGAAAAAAAGAAATATGAGTACACTGAAGTGAAACAAGATTGGATTAGATATATTGAGAAGACCTCTTTGATGATGATTATTATGATTAAGATTTAAAGGGTAAGGAATTGGGATATAGGGAAATGTTATGGATGTCCTGGAAACCTTTTATAATGTGCCTGTACACAGTATTATTTATAAACATTTACATCTGCTTTATCTTATTTGTCCCTAACAACCCTAACTTGGTAGTGCAAATTATCATTATCCCCAGTTTACACGCACAATAATTGGTTCCATGATATCAAATGACTTCGATATCTTATTGCTAGTAAGTGGCCTGGTTAGGATTTGAACCTGTCTCCAAATATGTTCTTTCTGTGATGCCAAATTTATATCAATTACATTTAGAGAGGTGTAAAAACAGTTACAGGGAATAGACTTCTTAATTTTAGGTCTCTCCCCCATCACCAAACTAGAGAGTAGTTTATAAATTAAACACCTGCGCTCAGAAGCACCAATACAGCCTGATTAACGAAGTATTCCCAGAGAGAATAGCAGCCGCCTATTGTTGTTTCCCCAGACATTGCACTCTGGCTACTGAATCTAATTCCTAGCATGTTCCCTGTAGGTGGGATAAATGAGTAATAACATTTGACCTTATGATATAGGCAGGGTAACTGGAACAAAAGACAAGGCAAGAAATCTTTGTTGTATTTATACTATGTATCCAACAAGAGAAGCTGGAATCTGTGTAAGTGAGAAACCTAAGATGGATTCATCCACAGAACAGTGAGAGAGCAATAGAGAAGAATATAAGCAGTGTCGTAAGTATGGCTGAGATTGTAAGTGCTACAGGGACCGTGATGCGGATGAGTGAAACCTATCAAGGGAGAATCAAAAGAATTGAGCACTCTCACCTCAGCACTCTCACTCTGGCATGATTCTTGCTATGTGTCCACCCACAGGCCCCCATTTATCGCTTACACTTTTCTTTTCTAGCAAACAATCACCTTTGCCTAGGATCAAAGACAGAAGATAAATAATCATGTCTTGTAACCCAAGGAGAAAAAATCAACAGGGACTTAGTAGAAGTCCTTATTGATACTTGACTCTTCTGTACAACTACCATGACAAATAATTCAGGGCAAATCCATCAACTTGTGTTCTGATCAACTTAAGCACCATTTTTCTGCTTAGGAGACAGATCCCAGCAGACTCACCTGAGAGATTCAACTAATTTCAATCTAACAAATCCTTTGTGCCAGACTTGGGCTAGAAATTGTGGGTCCTGTGTGCCCTGCCGTCTTGGAGCTTTCAATCTGGTTGGAGAAGTAAAATTCTCATATTTCAGTCAATCAAAAGACAATTCAAGGCAGTGTTTAAACTAAACACCAGAAGGTATATAAAGTCCTCGTGTTAGTTTTCTATGGGTGTTGTAGCAAATTACCACAAGCTTGGTGGCTTAACACAATACAAATTTATTCTCTTACAGTTCTAGAGGCCAGAAATACAAATCATGTTTTACTAGGCTAAAGTCAAGAAATTGGCGGGGCTGGTTCCTTCTATAAGCTGCAGGGGAGAATCTGTTCCTTGCTTCTTCCAGCTTCTGGTGGCTGCCAGCCTTCCTTGGCTCACAGTGGCATTACTCCCAACTCTGCTTCCCTGGTCACATTGTTTTCTCCTTTTCTGTAGTCAAATCTCTCTCTGTCTACCTCCTACAAGGATATATAGGACCCACTCAGACAATCCAAGATAATCTCACCATCTCAAGATACTTAATCACATTTGCAAAGTCCCTTTTGCCATATGAGGTAACATTTGTAGGTTTGGGAAATTAGGACATGGCTATTTTCAGAGGCCATAATTCAGCCTAACACTGTCCTCAATAGCACCAGTGGTCTGGAGGGAGAGAAATCAACTTTGGCCAGGAAAGATGGTCTGAGGATAACAGACTCAGGATAATCTTAAACATGGATAGAATTTGATCAAGACGAGAGAAAGAAGAGCACTATATTGATCAATGATAAGAATGAAAATAATAAATTAGGCTCCTATTAAGCATCATTTATCAGCTCGTATTTGTTCTAAATTCTTCCATCTGTAAGGAGACCAAATTCCCCCAATACTTTGTCTCTATCTCAAGAAGCATATATTAGAAAAAAAAAACATATGTACATAAAGCAGTGACTATGCCATTCATTCCATGCTTTCCTCTGGGAAAAGGAGCTCATTGTGAGCTGTGGTCAGGGGAGTGTTCCTGGGAGAAGTGGACTGTGTGTGGGTCCTCCACTCTTTAAACAGGCATTGGGGGGGATGAAGGCTGAGAGAGTGCAGGAGGCTTGGCAAGAGCGAGGTCCCTGGAAACCTTACCCAGAGCAGTTACAGTAAAACAGTGGGAATGAAGCCAGGATTAAGCAAGTTGAGAGAGCATGGATGGGTAAAAATTAGAGGCACAGAGAAAAAGAAGGAGAGAAAAATGAAAAAGAATGGCCATTAGGAAGAGTGACAGGTCAGAAAAAGTCAGGAGGTGGAATTTGTTTGGTTGAAGAGACATATGATTATATTTGAAAGAGAAAAAGGGAACATCTGAGCAAAGG
Source organism: Cheirogaleus major (assembly GCA_963574435.1). Taxonomy (NCBI): domain Eukaryota; kingdom Metazoa; phylum Chordata; class Mammalia; order Primates; family Cheirogaleidae; genus Cheirogaleus; species Cheirogaleus major. The sequence goes on from CAUYPO010134944.1 coordinate 37,840, forward strand.
GCAGAATCAGAAATGCCAGAGAACAAGATGATACTCATGAACTGCAACTTGCAGAAGCATCTTTGGTTTGGCACACTGTCCTCAGGATTGGAGAGTGGCTGCGAACACAGCTCCAAGGTCAGCCCTGAGACCACCCCTCCCCTCTTCATTGGTCTCTTAGTGAGGGGGGGGTGGCCTGCATACTGCTGGGTCACTATCACATTTTCCTAAAGTTTGCAGGGTTTGTTCATACATGCTTTTCAGCTGGCCACAGAGGCAAGGGAGATTAAGAGTTATCCCTGTAATCATCTCGGCGCCATTCCAGTACTAAAGACGTGTCAATTCATGAACAGGTGGAGAAGCTTGTTAACTTGGCTTCAAGATTTATAGACAGTAAAATACAGTCCTTATGGGTTCTGGCTCATTTGTTAGCAATGCCCACCTTTTTCAGTTCTCTGTAGGGTACATGAGGGCATGGTCTCTGAGGCAGAGGAATAAGGATGTACATTTAGGGGCAGAAAGGTGGGTAGGTGTTCTATAATCTCTGCTAAAAAAATGAAACCCAGACATAGAACTCTCATACCTTTAGCTCTCAGGTCATAAAAATATTTCAACTGAATTCAACAAGCATTTATCAGGATCTGCTGTATGCCCACCACTCTGCTGGGCGTTAAAGACACAAAAATGTTTAGGATTTATTTCCCGACCCTTATGGATGTCCTGTCTTTTGGAGGAGCCAGAAATGAAAACGACTCTACCCGTCAGAATTGCATTCTTCTGCATGCAACAGAACCCCGAAGAACAGGGGAAGGTGTTCAGGGCTAGTTGCGAACATCGCCACCCTGAACAAAATCAGGATTTGTGGCATGAAGGAAGATGGGGGACACATATTTGGGCGGACAACTAGCCAGTCTGCCACAACAATCAATTTCAATATAGTACTTGAGGACTATACGAAAAATAGGAATCAAGTGATATGGAAGTATAAAGAAAGGAGGGATTCACTGTTGTATGGGCATGAAAATGGGGCACCTAATATGGATGACAGAGAAATTTTTTAACAGTGGAAATGATAATTGAACTAGGCTTAAAGAATGAACAAGCTTTCATCAGGATGCTCCATGGATTTGGAGCCAGGGCGCTGAGGTGGGAAAGTGCTTGACAGATTTGGTGAATAGCGAATATAGGAAGAGAAAATGAGGTAGAGGTTGTGGCATGGAGAATGGAGAGGAATTGGAAGGGTATGCAATGCTATGCTGAGGAGTTTTAACTTTATCCTGCATACAGTAGGGAGTCTGATATGGTTTGGATGTTTGGCCCCTCCAAATCTCATGTTGAAATTTGATCCCCAGTGTTGAATGTGGGGCCTGGTGGGAGGTGTTTGGGTCATGGGGATGGATCCCTCATGGAATTATAATAGAAAAAAAGAATCCTGAAGTTCTAGTACATTCACCCTTCCTCTTGGTGGGCAAATATCTAAAGATACAGTATAGAAAATTTTCTCCTATTTTTATTGTTCTTTGGGATGAAGCTTCCATAGCCAGTTATACTTGTATTTTATCATATTTCAAAAATAAAAAAAATACTTCAAAAATCCAATCTCTACCTTTTCTTGGTCCTCTGTAGCTATAAAAATATCTGATATATATCTGTCATTGAAATTTGAAGTGAAAGGCGTTAGGCAATTATTTCCCACTTTTATGAGAACATCTCTTCACAGTATGAAAAGGAAGAAGGAGATAATCTAAGCTTTCACTTCCATTTTTTCTAGGGCCGTGTAAGAATGTAATCCACTTAAATACCACACAAGCTTTGTTAGATTGCCTTATAAGGCACATTTAAGTAATATATTCATTTTAAAATACCTTTTTGTGACATGATTCAGATACTGTATAATTCACTCATTTAAAGTATATGTTTCAATGATTTTAGTATATTCACAAGGTTGTGCAACCACTTTCACAATCTAATTTTAGAACATTTTTGTCCCTTTTAGAACACTTTTGTCTCCTTTTGTCCCCATACCCATTAGCAGTCACTCCCCTATACCCTCACCCCAACACTAAGTACCCACTAATCTACTTTCTGTCTCTATAGATTTGTCTATTCTGAACATTTCATATAAATGGAATTATGTAACATGCGATCTTTTGAAATGGCTTCTTTTACTTAACATAATGTTTTCAAGGTTATTCTGTGTAGTGTGTATCACTACTTCATTCTTTTTTATGGCTGAATACTATTCCATTATATGGACTTATCACATATTGTTATTCATTCATCCATTGATGAACATTTGGGTTGTTACCACTCTTTGGCTATTTTAATAGAAAAATTTTGCTGTGAACATTTGTGTTCAGGTTTTTGTGTAAGCATGTTTTTTGAATTTTCTTGGGTATGTACACCCAGGAACAGAATTGCTGGGTAATATGGTAACATGTATAGGGTTACCTTTTTGAAGAACTGCCAGACTATTTTTAATGTATTAATTTAAAAGAAACTCATGGTAACTTTATGGTGGGGGGAAGAAGAGAAGAGAATGAGGTTCATGGCAGTGGTGCTGCTGGGAGCTGTAGAGTATGGCCAGACAGGAGCATGAGGTCTCAGGCTGATTTCTGTCATGGGAACAGATCCAAATTAATCTACAGAAGTGCAGCACATCATGAAGGGTGTTGGCTGTGCTTTGCCAAGCCCAGAGAGTGGCCTAGAATCAGATCTTTTGACTGGGATAAAGATGGAACAGGAGGTTCAATTCTGACCTTGGAGCAAGATAGAGAGACCAACACATTTTGTTTGTTAGCTGAGGCAATTTCTGTAAACAGGGGACTCATTGCCAAGGCTCTTCTGGTACCAGCCCGCCCCACTCAATGGCAGGCCTGGCCACCTTTGTCTTTTCATCTGCTTAAAGCTGGTTACTCTGTCACTTTGAGCTCTGGCTCTGCTCTCTCTGGCTCTGATTCCTTTGGAAAGGCTGCTGTCCAGATGTTTAGGTATTTAGCAAATGCACTTTTCTGATGCCTTGGCAGGGTTGCTTTCAGAGGGGGATGAATATTTGATGCTGTTGGCTGTTGGGAACATGTACACTGAAATGACCAGCTAAGTCCCTGCCTCAAACTCCCTGTGTCTCTAATTCCCTTTATAGTCACAACTGATACATCATTTAAAGGAAAACTTACTGGGAAGCAGAGAAAAAGCCATTCCTGTTTTTTCCCCTTTGCCTTCTCTCGTTGGTTATGCACAAGCTCCCAAGATTATAGAAAAGGGTGTCTTGTGGGGGTCCCCCAGATTATAGAGCAGGACAGAATGGCTATTTCCATCTTTCTTTAGGCATTTGCTCTTCCTCTTTAAACCATTTCTTCCCTAGACATACAGAAACTCCTACCCACTGCACTACACAGCCTAGTTCACTACTTTGTGGTTTTGGTCCTTTTTGAGCTAAGAATATCTTAGAGAATATTTAGATTACCCTCACATTTTACAAATAAGAGAACTGAGGCTAAAGAGGGGGAAGGCTGTCTCTAGGCCACTGGTAGCTCAGTGGGGGCTCTACCTCCTACTGCCTCCCTGGCCTCAAGCTTAACCCTTCCCCATGCTGGGACTCTGCAGTGTTGTTACCTATTATATCCCAAATGTCCAGCTCAGTGCCTGGCACATGTTCCTGGAACCAGGCTGTCTAACTGTGAATCCTGACTCCAACAGGTACTACTTGTGTGTTCATGTAGAAGTGACCTAAGCATCTGTGTCTCAGTTTCTTTATCTATAAAATGTATCGAATCATGGCACCTATCTTCAAGAAATCTTGTCAGAAATAAATGATTTAATACATTTAAAATTATTGGAATACTGCCTTTTACAGAATAGGGGCTCAATAAGTGTTGGCTATCACCATTATTATTGAATGAACGAGTGAATAAACGAATAAATGAGCTCTATGCTCATCCCCTCAGGGGCTAGCTCAGTGTCTTCCAATCTGTCATCCCTTTTTTTAAACAACCATGTCTTAACTCAGGGCTTGGAAGCTGTGCTAAGAAGGGCAGAACTGCAGGGCTGATGCTTTAGATTGGAGGCCTTTGGGGTGTAGTAATTTCCTCCTGGATGTGAGTCCAATCTGGCTACTTTCACGAGGCTTTCATGTGGATTGGAGGCACAAGCACAATCTTTGTGTTTTTGATGCAATTCTCACTTTCATTTATCTCTGGTCTGTTTTATAGTAGATCTTGTCTCAACCACTTCATTCATGCAAAAGCTTTTGGGCGCTTAATATAATTTTGTGAAGGTTTCCAACTCCTCTGGGCTTTGCTTAGGAACATAGCAAACAAAGTTCTCAGCATCTCAAAGAGAGGCTTAAGCTTATAAAATTGTGAATTGTAGACAACTGGAGCTTTGCTGAACATTTCACTTCTGGGTATGCAGAGCAATGGTCTAATACAAATGCTGTCATTGGGGGGTCACCTCTATCCTTGATGGCCAGTGCCCCAACTGTATTGTGCTTGGGACCTGGGGGTCTATGCACGAGGGTATGTGTATGGCCTATGCCATGGCTATCATATACTTGAAAATCAGCCCAAGTATGTGACATATCCAGGGCCAGGCAGAGCAAAGGAGTGGGCAGAGAAACCTGTGTTTCTGGCACTTTCCTACCTCTTTCTGCCTCATCTACTCAATTCCATGAATTCAGAGATACCTGGGATGAAAGGAATTGGATGAAGTCCTGGACAAAGACATTCCAAAGGAGGGTGCTATCGGGAAATGAATAACTTCTAACTGTTGATGTTTCAGATGTGACCTTTGGTCAGAAAAATGCATAGAGGAGCAGTGAGCCTTCCTGCGACCCCTCAGCTTTTAACATGTCACAGCTGCCTGTGATTTCTAAATACCAACCAGTCTGATGCCTGACTATAGTAGATTTATTTGGGAAGCTTTTGAAAATAGAGATTTCTTGGGCCCTAGAATGTCTGGCTTAGTAAGTCTGAGGTAGAGCCTGAGAATTTGAATTTCTATAAAAGTTCTGCCAAGTTATTCTATCATCCATTCATGCTTGTGAATATCTCAATTTGTGGTTCTCATTCCTGGTTGCACATTAGCATCATTACCTGGAGAGCTTTTGACAAAGTGCCCATGGCTAAGCCATGTTCCCCAGAGACTCTGAGTCCATTTATGTGGGTGAGGGGCACTGGGGATACAGTGTTGTTTTAAAGGCTGCCATCTATATCTAGGTGCAGCCATAGTTGAGAACCACTGAAAAATTGAAACAATTGACAATCAACTACTCCTTTTCTTAGTAATGGCAGTGATGGCCTCACTGCCAACAGGTGCAACAATCACACGCAGAGAGAATCCGAACCAGAAGGGAGCTTGGGAGACTCCCCAAAGCAGGGAGGGGTTCCCAGTCCTTTCAATTTCATAGGCCAGTATAATTCCAAAGACATTTTGAGGACTGACAAAGAGTTGCTGGAGTTTTTTTGGCCAACATTTTATTTTGCCAAGTTAAGACATTAAAATCAAAACTCAACTATCATTTATTTGCACCATTATTTGAGTTTTTTAAAATGAAGTTTTAACATTACCTGTAAGAAAGACCTGAGGTCGAGATAAAGCACAGTCCTTACATCATATTTGGCATGAGGAACTCACTATGCAGTCCTCATCTTTTCTCATTTCAGGGAGAACTTTATTGTGAATCAGGATTGGTTTAAGAGCAGCCTGCTTCCAAGCCAAAGTCATAATTTTATAGATGAGGAGATTGAGACCTGGAGAAGGGAAGGTACTTGGCTCTATCCCAGCCGAGGCAGCAGCAGTGCTGAGACTAGAACCTGATCTCCTGATGTCTGGTCACGTCCTGCATACAGGGCTCTGATGAGAAGCCTGACACCCCAGGTGCTTCCCATTTAACATGCATGGAGCAGAGCCACTGGGTGTGACTGCTCAGCCCTCCTGGCCACACCCAGGCATACTTAAAGCAATCACCATGGTAACATCCAAGGACAGGAGGTCTGTTAGAAGGGCACCATCCTCAAACCTCCAGCAATGGTGGAATATGATTATGCAGATCACTTGTGTGACAGAGGGGGAACTTCATTTGCTTCAATTGCAAAACAGAGGAGCATATTATTTCTCTGTCACACTAGAATACTGTGCTTGGAAAGTTAAAAATCTGTGAAGAATTAATTTTCTGATTGTCTCCTACAGAGTCCAATCCATCTCTTCCCCCATTATGCTGTTATTTTTAATAAGTCAACAAATTGGCTAATTCTCTTGGAAATGTTTTGATTTGAGGAAATGGACATTTAAACAATTCCCTGAGAGAAGAAAGAAAACAGATCTCCAAATGCATTATCAATAAGCAGGACATTTGGACCCTGTGATCGGAAATGGAGAAGACATGGTGAGCCCTTGGGTTCAGATGTTCAATTCAATATTTGATGGAGATGATGGAGGATGGGCACTGGCAGAACACTTGCTTCCTCTGGACAACTGTAGGACTGTTGAAGGGCAGGCCTAAAGCCAACTTGGACCTCAAGTCCACCTGGAGTAGTCAAATTCATTGCCTTGAACTGTCAGGGAACAAAGGCAGGAAGGGACATACTTGAGTGTCACTCGTGGACCTGCCCTTAAGGGCAGGGCCATGTCCTACATGTCTTCCAGCATAGGTCTGGCCCCTCATTGATGGTAATACCTATCTTGTCAAAATGAAGTCCTTTTAGGGACCTAAAGGCATTTTCCTACATTGAAATCAGGTGACACCTAGATATCTACACTTAACCAGGGCAATTTTGTGGGGGTGGGAAGAGTGAGCCTGGGAGCAGTCAGGAGGGAGTTGTGTCTGTCATGAAGCCATTGGATGGCTGCCCTGAAAATGGGTCATGAAGGTGCCCTCGATGGAAGGAAGGAGCACAGAACAGAAATGTCACTGGCCTCATAATTTTGCTGAAATCTGGTCCTGGTTCCCCAGCCCATCCCTCTAAAACCTATTTCCCAGAGCAAAAAAACTGCAGGTTTTATACCCCAGCTACAAATCCCTCCAGAAACTCAGGTTCCTAGGGGACCCCACCTAACAGAGGTAAAAGACAGAATCAATTCAGTTCCCTTTAATATCATCATCTGACTTCATTTTTGACCTCTTTCCTGATTTCTAATTTAGTCAAATAAACCCATATACCTTAAAACCATGTCCTGCACACCATGGGCGCCTCAATTCATTTTAAGTCCTATTGGAATTGAAGAAGGGAGCTTCCAAAGCTCAGCTGGCTTCCTGCACTGGAGCATCACTGTTTCTCAGGGACAGGACAAGGCAGACAGCACACCTTCTCTGTCTGCCATTAGGAAGATGAAGGAAGCAGGGCATCATAGAGCCATGGAAGTTAAAGTGTGCATGGAATGTTGAGACCAATGTCCTTATTTCTTGTTAGAGGCAACTGGAGCACAGGGGGATGGGTAACGAGCCTCAGATCACATGAGACAATGGCAGAGCTAGGGCTAGAACAAGGTTATTTGGCCCCTAGACACCAGCACCCTGGTCCTAGATCACACCAATTCCTGGTTGCCTGGTGGAATGGACTTCTCTCTTCCCTTAGTTAAAATGATATTCCAGGCTCCCTAACCTTAGGCAATCATCCTTTTTTTTTTTTTTGGTTCAATATAGATGCTAAATGGCTTAAGATATTGAAGTTTGTAGGGATTAATCTGGAAAATCCCTGCTGTGTGTATCCATGTGTTTGTGTGTATGGGCATGTATGTATGTGATTGTGCATATGCGTGTATGTATGTGTATGTGTGTGTCTGTGTGTCTCTATGGCTGTGTGTGATGTGTATTTTGGCTGGGGCAGGGGGGTCCCTGGGGTTGGGGAGGAGGAGGATCAGCAGGGCTAATCCCAGGTATCAGAGGACCCTGCTAATGCTCTTGAGCTGCTGTCATACACACACACCCAGGAGGACCTGCCCCTCCAGACTGGGCCTGGGTGTGGACCGAGATGAAGGCACCACTGCCCTCTGCTGTATTGAGAGGTGAATGTTGCTGACGTGCCAGTCTCACCTTGTCCCAGGTGGGGGCAGGGACACAGAGATGAAATAAAAATCTGTGCCCTATCCTGGGCTCAAGTGATCCACCCTTCTTGGGGTCATTCCACTCCATCTTTGAAGTTCTTAGCTGCAGCTGGTGCTTGATTGAGGGTCAGGTCAGTCATTGCCCCAAGGCCTCCCCAGGTAGGGTCTAAAGATGATGCAATAGCTCTGGCAAAGATTGCATTGCATTTTTAATCTTTCTAGCCTTGTCGGGGGTCAACATTCAGGATTTTTCCAGTGTCACTCAGATGGATTACTTTTTAAAGGTAAAGCCCCTGTTGATCTTGAGCCAATCCTCTCACCTCTGCAACCACCGCACCCTGGGGGAAGAAACCTAAATACTACTTCCAAATAAGAATGCCCCACATTTGCATGGTGCACTATAATTTATCAACTATGTTCCCATTAATTGTCTTAGATGGTCTTTATAAACCTGTGAATTAAACAGAACAGCAATTATTATTTTCATTTAACAGATGGGGAAACCAAGGCCCAGAAGGTTTGGTGCTCTTTGGTTGATTTGGAGGCTATTAGCTAGGAAATAAAATGTACCTCCAGCTGGAATGGAATTCATCAGGCCTTAGGTTAAAATAAATAAGCTACAAGAGAGATAGTGCCAAATAAAACATTCAGTAATCAACTGGGAACTACAAGGGCAAAATGCATAGCAGTGCTGTCCAACAACTCCAAGGCCTGCTTTCTAACAACTCCAAGGCCTCAGCTTATGGCTTAGCTCCTGAGTTCCACAGTGTGTCCTTGTTTAACAGGATCACCAGAGAGTCTCATGGTTGGTAACTATGTAATTAACATCTTTCCTTTTGATAATAAAATGTGTATAGCTTTTTGGTCTTAAATTTAAAAATAATCGATCTTGTTCTATCTTCCTAATGTGTTTGTAATGCAAAGGCAGTAGTTACTACTGTTCCTGCTTGGCTGCTGCAGAAACTAAGGTCTGAAGAACTTTTATACCTGTAGCAATCAATGTTTGCTCTATCATTCTATTTTCCAATTCGCTAATTATTCCTCTGTCCCCTCCATGCTGTTGAGCCCATCTAGTGAGTTTTTACTTCAGTTATTTTATTTTTCATTTTCCATTTAGTTCTTCTTTGAATCTTCTATTTCTTTGCTGAGATTTCTATTTTTTCATTTGTTTCAAGCATGTTCATAATTGCACATTGAAGCACTTTTATCATTGGCCACTGTAAAATATTTGTCAGATAATTTTAACATCTATGTCATGTCAGTGTTAGGCATCTATTGTTTGTCTCTTTCATTCAGTTTGGGATCTTCCTGGTTTTTGGTATGGCGAGTGATTTAAAAGTGAATCTTGGACACATTTAAATTGAAATTCGAGACTCTAGATCTTATTTAAACCTTTTGTTTTAACTGGATTTCTTTCATGCCACTATCAAGGCACTCTGCTAGCCCAGAGAATACAGCAGTAGACAAGATGGCCATGGTCCTGGCTCTTATGACACTCACAGCCAAGTGGGGGAGAGATAAGTTGATGACAAATGTACATTGCAATGCGTGCCATGATCTTGTACCCAGTACCATGAGCACAAATCGCCAGGGACCTCACTTGGTCGAGGCTCTGGGAAGCTTCCCTGAAGTCTGTTGGTTAAGTGGAGTTGGTCCAGCATGTGGGGTGGAAACTTGGGGTACAGAGTGGTCCAGACAGAGACAGAGGCATTGTGAAGGTCCCAAAGAAGGAAGTTGCATGGGACACCCAAGGAATTGAGAGAAAGCCAATGTAGCTAGAACAGAGAACAAAAGGGAGAGTGGTCCAAGGTGAGGTTGGCAAACCTGTGGAGTAGAGGTTAATCTCTTAGCCCGGACACACAGCTAGATGGAGGCAAAGTAAGGATTATAATTGTATTATATCTCCTTTCTGTAAATCTCTAATCTCTACATTGCTTTTCTCCACCTGTTATTCTCCCACTCTCTGTCTAAACCTAACTGCTTTAATTTTCCAGGGCTGCACTTCCTCCCACCTATGTCTCATTGCTCTTGCTATGCTCTTCCCCTGGTATGCCCACGCCTGCATCTCCTCAAGTCAAAAACCCTACTTACCCTTTAAGCCAGGGATTGTAAACACAAATTTGTCAGTGGATGAGGTAAATGAATGACATGGCCTAACATATTATCAAGTGGTTGGGACTTGGCAAACTGGAGCATCCATGCCTCCATCATGCTCAGGCCCAGTGCTGTATGAGACAACCTTCTGCAATGGTGGAAATGGCCTATATTTGCACAGTCCAATACAGTAGTCACTTAGTCATCTGTGGTTAGTGTGACTGAGGACTTAAAATTTTAATTTACTTAATTTTAATATAAACTCATATAGCCATAGTAGCTAGTGGGCTACCATATTAGACAATGCAGCTCTAGCTGTTTGTTTCCTTTCTGGAATGTGTGTCCACTATTGCGAGATATTCCAATTTTTCCAGATAAGCCAGATCTCTGGATTCTCACATTTGAAATCTTCTGATTTTTAAATGTTGGCAAGAAATTTAAATTTTAAAGATACACCATGGGTGATTCTTGCCTCAGGAAAGATGGAGTAGATATGCTTTTCCCTGTTCCTCCTGCTAAGTACAACTAAAATACCTGGACGTTGTATATGACACAAGCATAAGAAGACTCTGAAAAGTTGAGAGAAGAAGACAGACTTAGGATCTCAGGAGCCAAGATGCAACACAGTGATAAGTTCTCTGAGCTTTCTTTTTATGTCATACATCCTAGACTTGGCATTGAAGATGTCAGCCACCCAAAAACACTAAAGGACACAGAAAAAATAAGTCCTAACAAAGGCTTCCACTCTCTGGCCAAAGTGCCAGGAAAGGGGCAGCCTAGCAACACAGAAAACTTTTACACAATAACTACTCCATCCCAGGTGAATACCATGGGAAAAACTGTGGTCCCACCCAACCCATGCCAACAAAGGCTAAGTGGGGAACCTCAACTACCACCTAAGCCACCCAACATCACTATTGGGGTGGTGTCAGATCAAGCCAGGTAGAGAACTAGAACTTTCATCTCCATGAGCTCATGACCAGCTCTTCTCCTTCCTCCCCCATGTACCCATGATGTCAGTAGAGACCACTTGGGGAACTTGGGAGCTTGGACTTCTACTGCCATGTGGCAGTAATGAGGCTCCCTTTCCTCCCTGCTGGAGTGGTGCCAGAAGAGATCTAGCGGAGAGTCAGGACTTTCACTACTTATCATCAGTAATACAGCCATGCTACAGTGGTGTCAATGAGAGACCACCTGAGGGTTTGTGCCACTGTCCAGCAGTAACAAGGAGGCACCCCTTCCACCCCCCACCCCTTTCAGTTTTGAGTGTCAACAAAGGCTGAGTGGGGAGTGGAGAACCTGGTCTTTTGTCTCCATTTGGCAGTAACAAACAAGTGCTAACCTTCACCTTGTTGGAGTGATATTAAAGAAATCCAGTTAAAACAAAAGGTTTAAATAAGATCTAGAGTCTCATAAGTTAATTTAAAAGGGTCCAAGATTCAATTGAAAATCACTGCCATATCAAGAACTAGGAAAATCTCAAACTGAATGAAAAAAGACAAACAATAGATGCCTAACACTGAGATGACAGAGATGTTAGAATTATCTGACAAAGATTTTAAAATGGCCAATGATAAAAGTGCTTCAATGTGCAATTATGAACATTCTCGAAACAAATGAAAATAGAAAATCTCAGCAAAGAAATAGAAGATACAAAGAAGAACTAAATGGAAAATGAAAAATAAAATAACTGAAGTAAAAAACTCAGTAGATGGGCTCAACAGAATGGAGAGAACAGAGGAATAATTAGTGAATTGGAAGATAGAATAATAGAAATAACTCATCTAAACAACACAGAGAAAATAGACCAAGAAAATAAAAACCAGTCTCAGTGACCTGTGGGACTATGATAAAACATCTAACATTCATGTCATAAGGATACCAAAAGAACAAGAGAAGTAGAATGGAGATGACAAAGCACTGAAAGAAATAATGGCTGAAAACTGCCAAAATTTGTCAAGAGACATAAACTTACAGATTCAAGAAGATAAGTAAACCACAAACAAGAGAAATCCAAAGAAATTCATGCCAAGATGCATAATAATTAAACTTAAAGAAAATTAAAGACAAAGAAAAAATCTTGAAAGCAGCCAGAGAATGACATTTTACCTAAAAGGGAAAAACAAACAAATAAACAAACAAACAAAATGACAGCAGATTTTTCATCTTAAATCATGGGGGCCAGAAGAAAGCAGCATACTATTTTTTTCTTCAGATGTTGAAAGGAAAGAACTACTAACCCAGAATCCTATACCCCGTGAAAATATCCTTCAGGAATGAATGAGAAAATCAAGAGATTCTCAAATGAAGGAATTTTAATAGAATTTTTCATTATCAGACTTACCCTAAAGGAATGGCTAAAGAAAGTTCTCTAAATAGAAAGTAAATGATAAAGGAAGGAAACTTGGAACATCAGGAAGAAAATATAAAAGCCAAAATACAGGTAAATACAATAGACTTTCCTTTTACTCCTGAGTTTTCTAAATTATGTTTGAAAGCTAAACTAAAAATTATAAAACTGCATAGTGACTCTAAATGTATGTAGAGAAAATGCATAAGATAATTATATTTTAAATGGAAGAGGGTAAGGGCATATTAAGGGAGGTAAGTTTTCCATACTTCACTCAAACCGGTCAAATAATAGCACCATTAGACTGTGACAAGTTATGTACATGTAATGTAATACCTAATGTAACCACTAATAAGTAAAAAGCTATACAAAAAATACACTCAAAAGCATTATAGATAAATAAAAATGGGATTCTAGAAAATATTCAAAGAAGGCAGGAATACAGGAAGAAAGACAAAAGAAAAGAAGGAATAAGAAAACAGAGAATAAAAAAATAGAAGAGAGAGCAAAAATCAAAATGTCAGGTTTAAGCCCTGCTATATGAATAATTATATTGAATGTAAATGGTCTAAAATATACTAGTTAAACAACAGAGTTTGGCAGAGTGGATTAAAAAAACATATACAACTATATGCTGTCTACAAGAAACTCACTTCAAATATAATGGTATGGGCTGGTTGAAATTAAAAATATGTGAACCCCAAGCCAGGATACTTATGTATTATCATGGGAGCCTCTTTATTTTCTTTTCTACCCAAAGCCTAGATTGATTTTTATTTCTTCCTCACTTTTTCTTTTTCTCATTTCAATTATTTGCAAATTTTTACAATCGTCTGAAAATTTGTTACAATTATCTTTTAAAATTTTATTTATTTCTGTTTCTTTAGTGTTTTTGAGTGTACATTTTATAAAGTTTTCCTAGTGGTTTTCCTGGGTATTACAATATACATATTTCACTTATCATCATCTACTAGTATTGATATTTTATCAATTCTAGTGAAGTATGACAACTTTCCTTTCCTTTAGGTTCCTTTAGCTTCCTCAAATTTAAATATTATATTGTTTTGAGTATCAGAAGAAGTTATAAGTTTTGTTTCAATCATCAACTATTATTTATAAAAGTCATGAGGAGAATAGTCTATTGTATGTCCCATTTTTTTGGTACTCCCATTCAATCCAAGGCAGAAATGCTGCTTTCTGTTGGTAGATTGGGGGTTGAGAACACTGGTCCTGAGTTGCTTTTTTCTGTTGGGTGGGAGGTCAGAAGATGCCCTGCTGCTATGCTTTTCTACAGTTCTGGGGTCCCTCCCATTTTTTTCCTTCCTCTTCACAACTCTCAGAATTCTTTGACCACTTCTTGCATCCTATCTGGATTTATAGTCATATAATACTTGGAGGAGTGGGGAAAAATAAGTCTACACAATCTTGTCCAGACTGGAAGTTCTCTATTTATTCATTTTCTAATTTTGGAATTTAAAATTTTCTTGATTCTATCACCTAATCAAATCAATATTTTTATCCATTTTACTTTTTAGATCTTTCCCATTTAAAAATTACAAATTCTCGGCCAGGCACGGTGGCTCACGCCTGTAATCCTAGCACTCTGGGAGGCCAAGGTGGGTGGCTCACTCAAGGTCAGGAGTTCGAAACCAGCCTGAGCAAGAGCAAGACCCCATCTCTACTAAAAATAGAAAGAAATTAATTGGCCAACTAAAAATACATAGAAAAATTAGCCGGGCATGGTGGCACGTGCCTGTAGTCCCAGCTACTCAGGAGGTTGAGGCAGTAGGATTGCTGGAGCTCAGGAGTTTGAGATTGCTGTGAGGTAGGC